>JBBHKE010001242.1:0-40806 GCA_037447655.1 Zygnema cylindricum
GGGGGGGGGGGGAAGGGGGGGGGGGGGGGGAGGGGGGAGAGGGAGAAGGGGGAGGGGGAGGGAGGGGGGGGGAGCAAAAGCACCTCTTTGATAATCCCACACTTGCTGAAAACCTCCACTAACTGCCAAAATACCATTTAAATAAATAAAAAAAAGAGAGAGAGACAGGAGGGGAGACAGGGGAGGGCGGGGGAAAGGAAAATTTTCAATAATAATAATAAAAAAAAACAGAAAAAAAAATTACAATAGACTTAACAAGAACCTTGAAATGTCGCCATTATTTGATTTTTCATTTATTTTGTTTTTAATCAAGAAATAATATATCTCGTTAATAGTCAAAAAGAAACAAAAACATAGAAACCAAAAAGTAAACCCCGACTCTCCCTCTCCCCCCTCCCTTCCCCCCAAAAAAAATCCGAGAAATTGAAAAAATCACAAAACTTGCAACTTCCCAAAACTCTAAAAAATCCAAAATTTAGACTTCCAAAAAAATCCAAATTTCTTAAAAAGTTCAAAAAATTCAAGAATTCCAAAAAGTCGAAAAGATCAAAAAAATAAAATAAAAAAACAAAAAAATCCAAGAACTCCGATAGTTTCAGAAGTTTCAAAATCTCAAAATTCTCAAAATTCTTAAAATTTCCAAAATTTCTAAAATTCCTATCCCAAATTCCCAAAAAAATTTAACTTCCAAAAATTCCAATAACTCCTCAAATTTCCAAAACTCCCAAATTTCCCAAAATTACAAATTTCCCAAAATTCCCAAAATTTCCAAAATTACAAATTTTCAAAAATTCCTAAAAAAAAAATCAAAACCTCTAAAATCCCAAAAAGTCCCAAAAAATTCCAAGAAATCCAAAAAAAAGTTCTCGAAACCCTGCAAATTATTTATTTATTTATTTAAACTTTTGGGCTCCGATTCTTCTCACCTCTTCTACTGTGGTATCTCCGGGAAGTCCTGTCACGTAGACGTTTGTATTCACTTTTAGCTCCACCCACCCCTCTGGTTGGGGAGGGTCCTAAAAAAAAAGAAAAAAGGAGGGTGAGAGGGAGAGAGTGGGGGGTGGGAGAGAAGGAGAGAGAGAGAGAAGGGGAGGATATTTAGGCTTTTATTTGTAACCACTTTCAGCTCCAACCACCCCTCTGGTTTGGAAGGGTTTTAAAAAAACAAAAAAAGGAGGGAGAGGGAGAGAGAGAGGGGGGGGGAGAGAGGGAGAGAGAGAGAGGGGGGGAAACATTTTAGGGTATTTTTTGCAACCACTTTCAGCTCCACCTGCCCCTCTGGTTTGGGAGGGTCCTCCGAAAGAGGAAATGGGCAGGGGAGAAAGGGAGAGAAAGATGAGAGTTAGGGAGGGGAGGGGGAGAGAAAGAGAAGGAAAGAGAGAGCGTAAAACCCCAATTAAAAATATCTTAAGCAGTAAATTAAACAAAAAATACGTTAAAAATCCATGGGAAAATGGCTTTACTATATGTGCATATATAAAAATACATTTACAATACATTATAATATATTATAATATGTGTCTATTGGAGAAGGAAAAGGAGGGAGGGAGAGAGGGAGAGGGAGTGGGAGAGGAAGAAGATAGTTGATACGGTGTGCTACAAATTTATTTTCGATCTTTTTAAATTGTATTTATTTCATTTTGAGCCCATTTCTTTCTTACAATTACAGAACTTTTCCCAAAAAATAAATAAATATCAAAAACAGTTTCCCAAAAAAAAAATACAAAAAACAAAAAGAAGTTTCCTGAATAAAAAAACCCAGAAATAAAACAGTCTTACAAAAAAAATCGTAAGAAAAAAAATTTCCAAAAAGAGTAATGTCTCCCTCTAAATCCTTACCTTCTTCTCTCCCTCTTGAACCTCCTCCTTCTCTCCCTCCTCTCCTTTCCCTATTCCTTTCCTCTTCTTCCCTTTTCCTTTCGTCTCCTCCTCTCCCGTATTCAAATCTCTCCCTTTTTTTGTTTTCTCTATCTCTCCCCACTGTTTTTTATTTACCCCCATAGCTTTTGCCTCCTTTTCATCCATAAAATCATCTCCTTCTCCTCCTCCTCCCTCCTCCATCTCCTCCCTCCTCAACTCTAAAATTCTCCTCTCCCTCGTCTCTTTCTCGAGAGCCTCTAAAGCTTCCGGAGGAACCACTACCTCCTCCCCATCAAAAGTCATTATTTCCGGTTCATAAAGGGGTAAATCCGGAGGAACTTTAACATCTTCTCCCTGCAAGAAAAAAAAAGAGAACGAGAAGAGAAAAAAGAAAAGAAGAGAGAAAAGAAAAAGAGAAAACAAAGAGAGATAAGAAAAGAAGAGAGAAAGAAAAGAAGAGAAAAAAGAAAAGAAGAGAAGAAAGAACAGAAGAGAAAAAAGAAAAGAAGAGAGGGAAGAAAAGAATAGAAAGAAAGGAAGAGATAAAAGAAAAAATGAGAGAAAAGAAAAAATGAGATAAAAGAGAAAAGAGAAAAAAGAAAAAATGAGAGAAAAGATAAAAAGAGAAAAAAAGAGAAAAAAGAAAAAAAAGAAAAACGGGAAAGGATGTTTAAAAGCCCTGAAAGAAAGAAAATTTAGAATGTCGTTTTCGAACACATCGCAATTAGGACAGCTGTACTTTTTGTCTTTTCTGTAGTAGTTTTTGTCAGTATCCGTAAATCAGAGTTACAAAATCATTTTTTTTTGTTTTTTTGTTTTTTTTGTTTTTTATTTTTTTTGTCCTTTCGTTATTTGTTATCAGTTCGTTTGTCATCATTATCATTTTTACTGGTCGATAGAATTCGAGAATAGCATCGCACCGAACGGGAGAGAGAGACAGGGGGGGAGAAAGAGAGGAGGGGGGGAGAAAGAGAGGAGGAGAGGGGAAGAGGGGGGGAGAGAGAGGGGCAGACAGGGAGGGAGGGGGAGGGGAAGGGGGAGGTGGAGGGGAGGAAGAGGGGGAGGGGGAGGGAGACAGGGAGGGAGAGGGAGAAGGAGAGGGAGAGAAGAGGGAGAGGGAGAGGGAGAGAAGAGGGAGAGGGAGAGGGAGAGGAGAGGGAGAGGGAGAGGGAGGGGGGGATGGGAGAGGGGAGGGAGACAGAAGGGGAGAGGGAGAGAGAGGTAGACGGAGAGGGGGGGGGGGGGGGGGGGGGGGGGGGAGGGGAGAAGGAGGGGGAGGGGAGGGGGGGGGGGAGAGGGGGGGGGGGGGGGAGGGGAAGGGAAGAAGAGAGAGAGGGAGAGGGAGAGGGAGGAGGAGAGGGAGAGGGAGGGAGAGAGCGAGAGGAAAGGGCACAAGACGAATAAGAGCTTACCCATTTTATTTTTCATCCAACGTGTACAAATTCATCCCCTTTTCACTTTTTTTTTTTGGTAATTTGCACATCAGACTTGATTTTGTTAGATAAACTGGTTACAATGAAATTAAGGTAATCATTTACGTTTTACAGACAAAATTTATGTTATTTACATAACCAAAAAAAAAGTAAAAACTAACACTTTATAAACAATAATTTTGTGCTTTACAGACTGATAATTTACTATTTACGGAAAACTTATTCACGGCTTACGTAAACTTATTCACGATCTACTATTTAGTTTTACAAAAACTATTGACAGTTTCCAAACAAATTATTCAAATTTTACAGACATTAATCATTAAATAGTCATGTTTTACTGAAAATTTTATGTTATACCCACAATGTATTTTTTTTTTTTCAAAGGTTTTGTTTTTTAAGAATTTACCTGAGGAACCCAAGCTCTCAACTGACTATTCCATGCATACAAAGTTCCGTCATCGTCTAAAAATTGCTCTCCCTCCTGAGGTTGACCGGCTCCCTCTCCCTCTCCCTCTCCTTCTCCCCCTCCTGCATTAACATTTTCGGGTAATCCTTCTCCAACACCATCATTTTCTCTCTCTCCATCTCCCTCTACGCCGTCATCTCCCTCTCCCTCTCCCTCTCTCTCATCCTCACTCTCTCCTTCCTCTTCGACAATATCCCCTTGTCCCCCAACACTCAGAGAAATTCCTCCTCCTACCCCTCCTTTTAGAGCACCTTTTTTTCCTCTCCTCCCTCTCTTTTCCATTTTTAAAGCTTGTGCTTCCTCCTCTGCCTTTCTTAACTCCTCGGCGAATCGTCTCATTTCTTCATCTTCCTCTCCTTCGCCTCCCCCCTCTCCTCCTTTTCCTCCTTTTCCAGTCTTTCCTTCACTACCGACTTTCATCTTTCCAGTTAAAATTTTCTTTCCATTCGATTGACTTTTAGGATTTTCTTCTTTGACTTTTCCTTGAGACAATAAATGTTCAGATTCTTTATGAAAGAAATCGATTGTCTCTCCTCCGTTTTTTTCCGTTCCTTCTCCGTAAACCTCTCCTCCTCCGTTTTCAGTGGACTGAATGGGAACATAGAGACTGGGAATCGACAAAAGTGGTTTCCAATCTGGTTGTCCTTCGGCCCAAAAAAAGGTTTCTTTTGTTACATAACTTCCGGCATACAATTCTGCAACGAAAATGGGATAAAAAATATTGTAGAATTATTGAAACGTTTTCCAAATGTTATATGGAATTCAAAGACAGGTTGAATAAGTTTCCGAATATACCGTTCATATACGATAGTTAAACATGTTAAAAATTGGAATAAAATTTGAAATCTGTTTGAAAAGGAAAATAAACTTTAATGTTGACAAGACATTGTTTAGCAAAAATGTAGCCTTTTTTATATATTCTTATATTATATTTGTTTTGTTTAGGAAACATTGTTCAGCAAAAAGGTTCAAAAACAATATCTGATGTCAAAAAAGAAATAGACCACAACATTTAATATTGATGAGAAATGAAATCTTGTTGCAAGAACGGTTCTAACATTTGATAATGTTAAGAAATAGAGATTTCAAAAGTGTTATTGTTAATTTTACATACATTACAATAACAGTAACTTACACCAAATTGCTTACAAATTTTACATACATTACAATTACAAACACTACCAAATTGCACTGTATCTTATCCTTAAAGTACACCTTACATCGCCATTAGTGGATAAGAAAAAGTTATTTGATTGCCCAAAAAATGTGTAACCCAGTAGCAATGGCAGCGTACTGTCTTTAATACTTTTGACATATTTTGTATTGTGTATTGCTCTACTATTTGAAAGGCAAAATCAAATATTGTTGATATAGACACAATACGAGGATCATATCATATTGCAACATTTATCAAAAATGTGATACCATGTACAACATTATGTATGTATGCATATACATAATATATTATTTTATTTTATTTTTATATATATATATATATATATATATTTTTTTTATATATATATATATTTTATATATATATATATATATTTTATATATATATATATATATATATAGAGAGAGAGAAATATATATATATATATATATATAAAAAAATATAAATATTAATTCGATACATTTTAACTTTCTCTGAATTAGGGTTCCTCCAAGTCTTAGTCCGTAACATTCAGATTTTCTAGAGTTCTCAAGATTTTTTATTTTTGGGTTTTATTCGAATGGAGCATAATTCATTATTGGTTATTTTTCCAAGGTTTTTATGATAAACATACCACGTTTGCAATTATTTGAGTAAGTACATTGTAAGTAAAATGCAACATAGGGGACAAAAAAAATGGTAAATCAAAGTATTTATTATTTATTGTTTCAAAAAAAAAAATACCAAAATTAACTCGGAAAATTTTAATTTTAATTAGATATGGAGGCCCTCTCCTCACTCTCCCCCCTCTTCCCGCCCCCTTCCACCCTCTACCCTCTTCCCTCATCACCCCTCCCTAACCTCTCCTCCCTTCCCTCCCTCTAATGAAGAGTTCATAAATTATATTAAAAAACTATTAAGTTACATAAAGAATTTAGAAGTTAACGTTCATGAATTATATGAAAAGTTCCAAGTTTTACAAAAAAAATTATAACGCAAAATGAAAGTTAAAAAAAATAATTAAAAATGTATTATGAAAAGTTTCAAGTTGCATAAAAGTTTGGGTTCCACTATAATTTTAAGTTTCGTCAAAAGTTTGAAAACCGAAACAAATTAGAAAAAAAGACAAACCTTGAATATTCGCATGTGTGAAGGGGCCCTGCGTTTGGTTGTCGTAATCCAAATAGTACCACGCTTCATTCGCTGACTCAGCGAAAGCCAGACCAAAATCATCATCTGTACGGACATAAGGACGCGAATTAGGGTTTCAGAAATAAACAAAACTGAAGGAAGGAACTGGAGGAGCCAAATTTATAAGATTTAAAAAAAAAAAAAAAAAACTTGCAGTACAGGTTTTTAGTTTTACTTCAGGAAGTACAAGGGAGGAAGAAAAAAAAAAAAAAAAGATAAAAAAAAACCAATTCTATTAAAAAGTTTTGGGGGAAGAATTAGAGGAGGAAAAACGAAAAGATAAAAATGAATGAATGAATGCATTAAAAACGTACCTTTCTCTTTGGACGAATCAGAGACGACCACGTCAGGTTGAGAGGACTCCGCCATGGATTCCTGCACGTGTCAAAATAAGGTTTCGGAATTGTTATGGGAAGATTAATTTCTAGGGTTTTGAATGTAGGTTTGAAGTTAGAATCCCTTTCTTCATTCTTGCGAAGGATGCAAAAGTCAATGTTGCGTTATCACTAATAAAGAGTAATTACACATACGCTTACTATTGTAATTAACTAATTACACATACGCTTCCTATTGTAATTAACTAATTACACGTAACAAAAACTGGATATGACGCGCGAAAGGAGGGGAAAAACGAACGGCAAAAGTCAAAAGTGATTCGCAAATTGTGCCGCCGAAGATCGTTTTACTTCCAAAGCTTGGTGCTGCTCCGTGCACTCCTCTACCTGTGGTATTGAAGATTTGAAGCAGCTCCAGGTGTGCTTAGCAGCGAAACCTTTTTTCGTTTGAAACCTTCATGGTTCTTGTAGTTAACACCGGGCTTGTATGACACGACTTTCAGTAAAGTTATGTCATGAGGTTGCAACACTTAGGGTATCTGCCCGTGTAAACAGAGCCTAGCGATCACACTTTGTTTTATGGTGAAGATTGTCCGTACTAGTTTTTCGGGTGTTCCAACGTCCCAAAACAAAAGTCGCCACTTAAAGTCGTGACATTTGCTGATTCGTGGGCCTAATTTCGTGACGATTTAATACTAAAGACGTCAATTCTTTTGTGACGTTGTAGACGTTTAGTTTTTTTGTGACATTGTGACATCATGCTGCTTTGCGACACTATCGACGTCACAAAATCTGTAATTTTATGCCATGGTTTCCCGATTTATTTGTTTTTGTATTTTTCATAGTTCAAAAGTATGGCGTTTTTATGGTAGGCCTTTGGTAGGCGCACAAAACTTGGCACAAAACTCGCGCAGAGTAGGCATACTGTATGTGTGTGCGTTGTGCACACTTTTGTACGAACGTACGAATCTGACGTATCATCATAGTACAGCGCACGCCGCCGGACGAAATTTTTTAGCGAGCTGACACGGAGTAGGATGACATTCCGCAGGAAAAAAAACCCGGAAAAAAAAAAACGCGGACGCGAGTCCTATCGTAAGTTGTGTTATGGGCTTTTCATGTGATCTTCTTAAATCACTACTTTGATCAGCGACCGTCCGATCGTCCGAATCTGACGGTATAAATAAATAATACCTCAAAACTCACGGAAATATAAAATTTGTCCGAATGTTTTTCAGAATTTAGACATGACGTTTAATTCTCTATCGATCGATGTGCAACTCAACCCTGTTACTATTATTTTTCATTTTGTGACCAATACAATATGGGTCTTAAGGCCATATTGTATGTTTTGCGTACAATAGGCATATTGTATGGGCCTACTTTCACCTACTTTTGAACTATGGTATTTTCCCTCTCACCCATCACCGAATTACTCAAAAATAGTCAAAAATACAAATCAGTGTTATTTCCTTCCGTACCAAAATTGTCTTGTTTCGTGTTCGAAAGAGAGAAAGGGGAGAGAGTGGAAAAGGGAGGGGGAGAGGCGTCTATGGCATCTAATTTGCAAAGACCCATGAATGAAGGTGGAGGTAAGAGACTCCTAGATTTTTATTCCGTACATGCCCGTGCAAAATAACAAAAAAATAGTGTGTACACTCCTTTAGCGACAATGTTCAGAACTTGTGAGACTTGCGAAATTTTTTCCTATTAACTGCTTGGATGTTGCTTTTGCCCTAAACCAACTCTCGGGGAGATTCACGTTAGAGATTGAAGATGAACTGGCACGAGAAGGGACTTGGTCGAAAGAGCGAAAAGGCTAATGCGTCGGATCCATTAAGCACCAATAATGATACGGACACGTTTATTGGCAAAAATAATTTGCAAAATCCTCCATTAGGTCGTGCGAGTTAACAACCTTTCGCTTACGTGCTTAATTTTGATCGGTATCATGTAAGCTTATGTTCATACGCTGAAAATTGTCAAATAATCTTCCAGAGCAAAAGCTAACCATAATATTGTACGAGGAGACGAAAATTGAGATTTGTAAGAACGTCGCAACTGACATATTAGTAAGTGCATTCAATATTATTGGAAAAAAAATGTTATATTGTTTTAAACCTAGATTTTTTTCCACGAAGGTCAATGGACGGCGAAAAGAGCGTAAAAAATGATCCTTTGACAATGATTTCCTCCTTAATGTTGTTCGATTTCCATCCACCATGTCCGAAAGCACATGGCATGCATAGCCTATGAGGTTTTCATCGCTCGTCTATCATGGAAATTTTCCAAGTGGACCAATTATTCAAGTCCTCTGTGTGGTTATTGTAGGCCTTGTGGACACTATGGGTTGAGAGATTACATCACGAGTGCGAAAAAAAGTAAAAAATTGATCTGTCAATATTTACGCCTATAATACTAGATAACTTTACCAATTTTTTAGTAAATATGTTTTATTAAAAGGGACAAAAAAATGGTATGAAAAAATACGACAACTAATAAACAACCCCGTTTTGTTGCTAATGGAGGTCCATCATAACCTATAATACATACAAGGTTTTATGACGACGTAACTATACTTAAAATTATACCTTTACTTTCGCACAACATAAACCACTTTATAGCGTGGTAAGTTATTGACTTTTTTATCGACAACAAGTCCCTTATCTAATACATCGACTATCGTTATCGGTAAGTGGTCAATAAATTACGATATATCCATACCAACATGTATAACCGATTAATGAAGATGAATCGACATCGGTAACCGATAAACCTCTCAATGGGGGGAGGGAGGCGGGGGGGGGGCTCAACAAGGGAATAGGGGGGTGATTTTGGAAAAACAACAAGGGCACGTAACTTCCAATGCGTGGTACGAAAACCTACATAGAAAAACGGACCGATATCCATATATATATATATATATATATATATATATATATATATATATATATATATATATATATATATATATATATATATATATATATATATATATATATATATATCGATGATTGGTAGGTAAAAAAAAGGTACACATCATTTATTGACAAAAAGATAATGATAAATAACACTAGTTTTTGAGTGTATTATTCTTTTTTTGATTAAAAAAAACCAAGATTTACCCTTAGTTCATCACATGGACACATACTCTTAAATATGTGTATTATCTAGTTAGAAAAATGCATAGAGGTGCCACCAACAATTTCTTCCACATAGAACAATTATACAACATCCAATATTTTATCGTAGGTGCGAAATTATACATGTTCATTTTCACAAATACATACTTCTAACATTAGTGAAATATTGCGATAAGTGTGGGAACCTATCACAGGGTTTCCACACTCATATATACCTTGTAGTTTTGTTATGAGTATCCAACCGGTAAAAAAAATGGATATCTCAAGTACTAAACTATAGTTAATTGCACTTCCAATCTTTTAATGTACGAATAGTACATCTCCGGTATTAATAATGTAGAAAAAATGTTAGCGTATGAAGAGAAAGAACTTAATTGCAACACTTGCGATAAAAATGCCACTAGGGTACAAAATGTGTGAAATAAAAACAAATAATGTTTAAAGACTAACAAAGTCAAGGGAGATAGTCAAACCAAAAATTCAATGCTAACTAAAGCAAATATCCACCAAAGCTAATAAAATGTACCAACGATTACTACCAACAAAGAGAAAAAAACTACAACTCCTGACTACCCGCATCTTGATCAACTAAAGTTGACATTTATTAAAATCGTGGTTGTGGACTAGATACCTTGGTGGAAAATTTGAGAGACCAAGCGTGTCATTTGCCATACTATTTCTTCGAATTGAGACATAACTTGCGCATTTTGAAAATAAACCATTTCACGTTAAAAAAAGAAAAAAATTGGTAAAGGACTCCCAAAACCCCTGGATCCAAATGTTTTTTGAGCAAAATTGTGTAATAAATCGGCAAATATCGGTGCAAAATGTTACATCGCATATGCTAAAAATAAACTCTTGGCGCTCGACGAGCATAATCATGTTATTTGGAAAAACGCCACGGCCTAATCCCCCACGCTCGTGTAAAATGCCCCACGAGAAAAAACACGGGTCCCAATCCTGTGAAACATATAGGCGACCCATACAATCGTCACACACATAATTAACGATTTCCTTTTACGCATTGGGACACTTAGGGTGAAGTTCCATCAGACGAAAAATGAGGTAGTTTTGAGAAACCATCGATTATCCGTACAAAATTGTACCGTTTATTTTGTTTTAATACGAAAAACAACATTACAGAGAATCTTGCCGATACTCTCCGAAGGTTTGGGAGGTAATACTGATCGTCGGATTTTTCGTCTGCGAGGCATTCACTTCATTTCTTTCTGTAATTGTCAACCCAGCTCAAGAGGTGGGTTGGCAGATACGCAAAAAAAAATCATGACATGCTGGACGATTACGCTACGTGTCATGATGTAAAACCAACGAATATTTACGATTTGAACATGACAAAGGCTTTCCAAAACACAAGCCAAAATAAAAACGAAATTTCGTAACATTCCTTCGTCTCGCTATTTTCGGTAATTTTTGTTCGTCATACTATTTCTCTCAAAAGACTTTCGTTATGTTCGAAAAAAAAAACCCTAAAAAATGAGTTGGCGTACAGACTAACGTCTGCAAAAAGTCGTATGATTATATGTACGCAGGTAGTATAACAGTAATATGCAATTTTGTGTCCTCCATTGGACTACAGAATTCAGGAAACCTCTAGATAGTTTTTAACTAACCCACTTCAAGCCACAACCACCCTGTCCAAGAAGGCAAATTGACAATCTGACTACACCCCTTTGACTGCAAACGTGTGCAGTCTGGACCCCTCTAAGTCCGTAGCAAAAAGAATCACTGAAAACGGCCAACCAGCCGATAAGTTATGAGCCGGCAAAAATGCCAATTTTATACAAAGCTCCTTTAAAGAGAGGTGACTACCTATCAAATTTTCCTAAGTCCTAAACCCCTCTGAAAACCCCTATCTACTGAAGTACGAACCAATCATATGACTCTAAAGTACAAAAAGGTACTACGGCCGATGTCTTTTTCTGTACGGCCTGTGTACGACAAGGCCACCGAGTGGACGCGTGTCACCCTTCCACTCGTCTGTATGTTCCCCATAATTCCTGCGACCAAATGTTACCCTTCCACGTGGCGCTAGGTCATGCCACGTGCATAAACGTCAAATTGACCATTCCGCGATCTCGGCAGTGATGTATGCCGTCAGATTAAATCCGACATTAAATGTCGGTCGTCGAAACAAATGTCTGAGTCATTTGTTTAGTGCGAAATGACGTCCGCACTAAAACTTTAATTGCTTCTATGTTTCTTTATGTACATTTCAGTTAATCGGTTACAAGACCAGGTACAAGTTTAAATACATTTCATACCCTATGTATTTTAACGAACTTCTACGACAAACTAGATAGAGCTAACGGCTACGCCGTACTTTACCGGTCGGAGGTTGGAGTCTTGCGAGACTCAACCTTTTGTTGAGAGTGACATAATTACTCTTTAGTCCTGTGTGTTGAACTAAGGCAGCCATGGCTCAACCACCCTCTCTATCGTTCAGTGACTACAACAAGTATGGTGGCTAGAGAGAGGAGGTGGAGGCAGGCTGTCCGCCTTTTCTTTTAGCCCTTTCTTTTCCTTTTTATATTTATACATTTAGACCTACAACATACTCTAGGAATCAAGTAATTTCAACACTCTCCTTATTTTCTAGTCTAATTTTAACTTCAGTTTTAGTCAACATTTTTGTCGACAATATTTTAATTTGGGAGAGGGCACGGGTTTTGTTCATCATATCAACCACCATTTTCTCATCAGATCTATATACAAGATTCACAATCTTATTCTCAACTTTTTCCCTCACAAAACTCAATCTTATGTCCATATGCTTAGCCTTGAAATGATGTTTTGGATTAGCTGCAATTGCAATGGCATCTTGATTATCGCAAAACACTTCATGTACTCCCTCCTTCATATACCCCAGTTCTCGCAAAGAGGACTTGACCCACATCAACTCTTTCAAAGCAAAACAAAAGGCCATGTACTCAGCCTCCATAGTGGACTGAGCAACCACCTTTTGTTGCTTGCTGCTCGAACAACAAGCACCTTCCCCCACATACAACACATACCTAAAAGTGCATCTTCACATAAGTGTAGCCCCATAACTAACATCACTCCAAGTAGTGATATCAATGTGCTTTCCTCCCAAATGCAACCATAACTCTTTGGTTCTTACCAGATATCTCATGACTCTTTAGGCTGCCTCCCGATTTCTCGTCGTAGGATCATTAAGACTTCTACTGAGGACTCTTACTGCTTCCGCTATGTCTGGCCTTTTACAATTTATAAAGTAGATCAAACTTCCTACGGCCTGTCTATAAGGAATATACTTCATAAACTCTCTCTCCTCTGGACTCATCTGATCATCTAAGATCACCACTCCCCCTTCTACACTCCCACCACTTACTTTTTTCAAGTCCATGAGAGTAGTACAACTCTTTATCTGAATCCCCAAAGTATATCTTGCCTCCCCTAAATCCTTCATATCAAAATTTGTTTCTAAGGTCTTTCTTTAACTTATTGATTTTTTCCAAAGCATTACTCAACACAAGCCGATCATCCACATAAAATGCAATAAAAATGACACCATTCTCATCTTCAAACATATAGATAGAATGGTCAGAGCTGATCTGGATATATCCCAGACCGGTGAGAAATTCATCTAGTTTCTTATTCCACTGTCGAGGAGCTTGCTTCAGTCCATACAAGGACTTAATGAGCATGCACACTTTGCTCTCTTCTCCTTCCTCCAGAAATCCTTTTGGTTGCCTCATGAAAATTTCTTCCTCTAACTCACCATTAAGAAAGGCAGTCTTAATATCTATCTGGTGTATTTCCATGTCTTTCGCTGCTGTTAGACTGAGGAGAGTCCTTACTGATAGGAACCGAACAACTGGAGCAAAAGTCTCCTTATAGTTAGTCCCCTCCTTTAGAGTGAACCCCTTTGCTACCAATCGAGCGTTATAACTCTCAATAGTATTTTCTAAGTTCAGTTTTAGCTTAAACACCCATTTACAACCAATCACTTTTCTATCCGGAGGTCAGTCTGCTAGTTCCGAAGTAATTGCCTCCATGATAGAGGCCATCTCATCATTTATGGTTCTAATCCATCTGTCTCTCTGGACTGTTGACTGCCTCCGAGTATGACTGAGGCTCATCTGGGTGAGATAGCTTAGTTACCTTATACGCGGCCTATTTTTCTTGAATCCTTTTGTTGCTCCTTTTCCCTTTCTCAAACTCCGAAGCTGGGATTGAGGGAAGTCTTTGATTTCTCCTCAATATCTCATCAGCTCCCCTATCTATGGAAGTCGGTTTCGGTTCCTCCTCTTGTGTCTCCTTGAAATCCATACAAATATGTGAGGTTTCTGGTGGATCTCCTGTGTCTTGGAGCTCCCCTAAATTTGTAATCCATGTTTCACTCATGTCTCTTTCGGGAAAGATGGAGTCCTCCTCACCTTCGGACTCAAATGTAATTATTATCTTTTTGGTATATTTAAAGTGGTCAAATGACATGAAAACTTGGTGCTTGACCAAAATGATATCTCTCTTTGCTAAGTCATAGACTCTATACCCCTTGACATCCTCATCATATCCTACAAAGTATCCAGGTATTCCCTTAGCATCTAGTTTCCAGTTTTTCCTATTCGTGTCAAGACTGTAAATTTTGCTACCGAATACTTTAAGGTGAGATATTTGGTTTCCTTCCAACCCATCTCTCGAAAGGTGTCATTCCCTTTACAGCTGAGGTAAGGACTCTATTCTTAATGTAGTTGGCACAATTCATGGCTTCTGCTCAAAATCTCTTTCCTATTTTCTTGTCGGCTGACATACTGCATGCACTATCTCCTAGTGTTCGGTTCAATCTCTCAGCTACCCGATTTGGTTCCAGGTTATACGGTACAATTTTCTGGTGCTGCACTCCCTCATCTCTCAAATATTCCTCAAACTGATTAGAGATATATTCCCCCCCATTATCACTCCTTATCCTCTTAATGGGGGTTTCATGCAACTTCTCACTCCAGGCTTTATATTCTTTGAAGTAAGTTGATGCTTCAGACTTTGTTTTTAGAAAGTATACTCTAGAGTATCTAGACCAGTCATCGGTTATTGTCATCATAAATCTCTTTCCTCCAACCGAAGGTACTTTCGCAGGTCCGTAGATATGTGTGTGGACCAGATCTAGTACTTTCTCACCTCTATATGTGGCGGCTTTCTGAAAGGGAAGTTTGTGACCCCTACCTTAAGCACAGCCACTACAATCAACCATCATTTCCTTATCCCCAAACTGAATGCCTTCTACTATCCTAAGCTTTTTCATTTCGCTGAACTTATAAAAATGCACATGCCCCAATCCCTTATGCAAAATCATCAACTTAGGAACATTATCATAGTAAGCATTCTTCTTTTCATTACTTAGGTTAAGCCTAAACATTCCTTGGCTACCCTTATCTGCCGTGAAGTAAACTTCATCCCTATACTTAGATGTAAAGACTCCCTTTGTAGTGAAGGTATCAAACTATTTGTCATCTTACACAGACGTAGAGACAAGATTTTTACTCAGCTGAGGAATGTAGAGTACATCTAAAAATGTGAGAATAGAAGTCTTACCCTCCACTAAGACTTTCAGATCTACTGACCCCACTAGATCTTTTATAACCACTCTCCCATCCCCATACTATATCTCTACTCTAGGGATCTTTCTTAGCTTAGTGAAGAGGTCGTTATCGCAACACATGCATAGATGAACCTGAGTCGATGATCCATCCTACCTGTGGAGCTTCCCCAATTGCTCCAAGGGCACACTTCTGTCTCCGAGGGATATCCTTCTCCTCCAGACTCTCATCAAGGAGAAGCTCCCCATCCTCCTTAGAGGACTCGTCCTCGGTTTCCTCTGTTACTTTTGTGAACATAAGTGCCTTTTTCTTCCCTCCAAAGAACCCCCTCCACGGTTCTCTTGGAGCCTCAGCTTGACAGCTTGACATAATCCGCGATAATGTGTTATGGTTTTTTGCAAAAATGACAAGGCCCTTTGGGGGCCTTGGTCCTTCAAGTTGATCTCTTTCCCCTTTGTACGGTTTCTTTGGGTCCCTCCCCTATTGGTCCCCTCTTGCATCTAAAGCTTGAATGCTCTTTCCTCCTCTCCTAATCTCCATGGTGTTTTCCTCCACAAGTATCACCTGGACCACTGTATTCCACTTCCATAAACCATCAATCATTTCTTGTACTCGGTACATTATGTTCTCCTACTCGTCTGGTAACTTAATGATGAGAGTGTTAACTTTCATCTTCATTGTACCTGTCCACTTGGCAGTTTACGTCTCCATATACAAACAAGAAAGATCATTACAATAATCTAACATCTTTCCTCCTTTGTAAAGGTAACTCGCTAGCTTTTGCTCAGCCAACTGGAGCTCCTGAATAGTACCTGCTCTATAGATCTCCACTAAACTCACCCACAACTTGAAACTCTGAGACCTCCATAAGTCCTCAGAGTGGACAGCTTCCAAGAAGCCTCTAGGATAATCCTGACCCCTTTGTGTTTAAGCAAAAATAACTGCCACCCTGGCAGACAAAAACTCTGACCAACTTCACCCCTGTGAAGACAAGACTCCCCTGAGTCGATAGCAAAAAGAATCTCTGAATTTGCTCCCCTGAGCAGTTAGTTATGGAGGGTCAAAGTTGACCTTTTGTACAGAAGCTCTTTGGGAGAGGGGGTCCTATCTTCTAATTTTTCTAAGTCCTATCTCTCTCACAGACTCTATCTACTGATGTACGGAACCAATCAGAATTGAGTTCCGTACGTAAAAGTACAGCTGCCGGTGTACTTTATGTACGGACATTGTACGACATGGCCAAAATGTCGACACATGTCAAATCCGGATTCGGTGCCGTAATCTCCGGAGATTCCACAATCCAACGGAATTTCGCCACGCGTCATCCGATGTGGCGATGGCCACAAACCGCCGAAATCTTCCTCCGCGATCTCGGCGCTAATCCCGGCCGTCCGATTAAATTCGGCTTTAATCGTAGCCGTAATAAATACATGCGCGGTATTTGTTTCATTTACGAAACAAATGCGCGGTACTGATTTGTGTCCGTACCGTAAGTCGTACATTATATATTACTGGATCTATGTATCCCGTAATTCATTGCAGTTAAATGGATTTTCGCACGTATACATATTTAAATAACTATCAAACTATATGCTACGTATCATGACACCTAGACTTAACGGTTAAGGCTACCGGCTATTTCCTGCCTGCCGGCCGGTAGGTACAAGGATCAATTCCTGCCGCCGGCACATTACTTTTACTTAAATAAATAAACCCTAATATAAATTTCCCGTAAACCTCAGGATAGCCAAGGTAGCCATGGCTCTAGCTTCCTCTCCAATTTCTCAGTGACTGCGACAAGTTTGAGAGTTGGAGAGAGAAGTTAGAGATAGACTGCCTCGACTTCTATATTTCTTTTCAGACCTAGAAAATACTAATAAAACCATTAGTTTTTACACAACTCCTTGTAAATGTTAAGGTGAGGGGTGGCCAAAGCTTGAGTGAGGTGCCTTAGAATGAAGTTCTTGGCAGCCATGTTTACGTCTTCCCACATTTGAGTATCATTCTCCATGGTCTTCACGACCGCCGCTCCGACGCCGTGGTAATAGGAGTGAGGGGTGTCTCCTTCCCTTTCCCCTTTTGGGACACACTGCTGTCCCCATCATGTGCCTCCTGCGATGTAGCAGTCGTTGCTGCAGAAATCCTTACTCCTATAAATCCTGGTAGATTTCGCGAAAGTCGACGTTTCAATTGTCCACTAACGATACCCCAGTATCGTTTTTCGCACAAAGCCCCCATCATCATGGCTTCCCAATAGATGAACCCAGATCCATTAAAGGTGGGTACCCTAGAGGGTGGGGCAATAACGTGCAATTTTGTTTCCTCCATTGGACTACACAATTTAGGAAGCCTTTAGATAGTTTTTCACTAACCCACTTCAAGCCACAACCACTGCTGTCCAAAAAGGCGAATGGACAATCTGACTACACCTCTTTGTAACTTATACTCCCATGATTCCGTAGCAAAAGGAATCATTGAAAATGGCCAACCAGCCGATAAGTTATAAGCCGGCAAAAATGCCAATTTTATACAAAGCTCTCTTAGAGAGAGGTGACTACCTACCAAATTTTCCTAAGTCCTAAACCCCTCTCACAACCCCTATCTACTGAAATACGAAACAATCATATGAGTGTAAAGTACAGAATGGTACTATGGCCGATGTCCTTTCTGTACGGCCTGTGTACGACAAGGCCACCGAGTGGACGCGTGTCACCCTTCCACTCGTCTGTATGTTCTCAGAATTCGTACGACCAAATGTTACCTTTCCACGTGGCGTTGGGTCATGCCACGTCCATAAACGTCAAAGTGACCATTCCGCAACCTCGGCAATGATGTATGTCGTCCGATTAAATCCGACATTAAATGTTGGTCGTCGAAACAAATGTCCGATTCATTTGTTTCGTGCGAAATGACGTCCGCACTAAAACTTTAACTGCTTCTATGTTTCTTTGTTTACATTTCTGTTAATCGATTACAAGACTAGGTACGAGTTTAAATACATTTTATACCCTATGTATTTTAACAGACTTCTACGACATACTGGTTAGAGCTAATGGCTACGCCGTACTGTACCAGTCGAAGGTTCGAGTCCTGCGGAACTCAACCTTTCGTTGAGAGTGACATAAGTTACTCTTTAGTCCTGCCTGTTGAAATAAGGCAACCATGGCTCAACCACCCTCTCTATCCTTCAGTGACTACAACAAGTATGGTGGCTTTGAGAGGAGGTGGAGGCAGGTTGTCTGTCCTTTCTTTCCTTTTTATATTGATATATTTAGACATACAAAATACTCTAGGAATCTATTAACTTCAACATAATAGTGGGTAAAACTTGGTCGTAAATGCGTATATAAGGGTTATAATTATAAAGTTATTAATTTGGTTGACGTCCACGAAAGAATCGCGCGATTTGGAGTCCTATTTCAAAAGATATAGCGATGGGTGTAATTACTGTGCACAGTCAAACTAACAACTGGGTTTCATTGAAACAGGTTAAGGGTCAAAATTACATCTATAAAGTACTAATAGTTGTTAAGTACATATGATGGTTTTTTCGTACGATTTTTAGTACGTAATGTCATTAATTAAAATTTGTAAATTTCGTTGGTAGTTTCACGTCCATAATTTGTGACGCGCAAACGTGCGAAGTTGCGTTTCAATTCGCGCCCACTTTTGCACGTAAATGTTACGTAGTAAAATGTATCGTTTCATAGGTTTGTAAATACTAAAAGTTAGTGGCTGATTTTGCACGCTTTTGTATTGGTTAGTATGAATCCTTTGTGATTAGTGATTGGCCCAAGTAGAACTTGTTCAACGGAGCGTTGACTCTGGTCTGGCGATTCAAGGCGATGATAGATAAATACTGAAGTCTAAGGGAAGAGTAGGCGTCTTTTCATTTGGAAAAGTTTGTGGAAATTATGATTGATCTTGGTCCTTAAGAATAATACAAAATTGGAGCAATGGCATTTTTGCACTAAAATCTCTTACTGACTAAGTAGTGTTTTAGTAGTTAAGAGATATAATTATTTAAGAGTGGAGAGTAGTGGAAAATACTTAATAAAAAAGGGTTTAGCCACAAGGAAAAAGGGACCAAGCTAATGTTATGTGGACAGAAGCTTCTTGTAATTTAAAGTTTATCATTTATGTGAGTGCTTTCGAATGTGAATGTGTAGTTTTCCAATGTATGGAATGTGTGGTTTAAATTGGTTTTAGTAATGGGATTATTTGAGAGATTTAAATTGGTTGTAGTAATGGGATTTTTTTAGAGGTAGGAAATCCTATTACATATGGTATCAAAGCTTTGGATAGAAGCAAGGGATAGGCTTGCTCACCCGAAAATCGACTGCGATGACCGGTGAGGGTGCTCTCACCTCTGTCGGTGGAACCACAATGTGAAGTGGTAGGGGATTGGAGTGAAACTAAGTGACCACAGTGCCAGCAGCCGCTGGTTAGATATAGGGCGTGCTTAGGTCCTAATGACTCAGGCGAGGTGGGCAGTATAGCCACCGCTGAATCTCACTCCAATTACTTAAAGGCCAAACAAACTTGCCTTCTCCTAGCGATGAATCATGTGTAGAGGGAGGGCTTCAAGCCATGAAGGGTGAGGATGTGAGGATTAGAGAGTAAAAGATCTTGATATAGTGAGAAATAGGAAATTTGCTAATGGAGGAGAAAGAAAGTCGAATACTTTACTTGTTCAATAACAAAAGAGTCCAAAAATGACTCAAAACTTTTCAAACCCTAAATTGTTACCTTTGATTACTTTCAATTTTGCTGTTGCAAAATTTGTGGGAAATTCTTACCTTTCTGTTTCAATGTTTGAGAAATTGAAAAATTGAATTTGCACTAACTTACTTCAATGTCGTATTGATTTCTCATTTTATTATATTTTTCAAAAGATTTGTTAAAGACAAGAAGTCTTGGATTGGAGCAATCAGAGGACTTCAAACCTGCAACAAATTTATTCATAAAATTATATTGTATCTTTCATTTTGCTTGATTTCATTCTGTGATAATGACAAATTTTGCATGGAAACATGAAATGTAGAATGCTTTGAATGTGTAGAAGAAACGTATTTTGAAATTGGTCAAAATATTTAATAATAATGCTGCTATTGAGGATGAAACAATTTATGAATTGAAGAGTGAATTGAATGATGTTCAAGACAATGTGAATATTTCAAATCATAAATTGGATGAGTTAATTAATTTAATTCACACTAGAAATGATGTTAATGACCAAAACGATGAGATTAGTAAGACAAATGTCAGTTTTAGGGAATTTGTCTGTCACTTATAAATCCAAAATTAAAGAAAAGTGGATGAACTGTAAGCAAACTGGATCTGTGAAGGCTTAAATTGTGGAATTTGACTCATCTAGCATTCATGTCATAGGTTTGATTGATGAAATGTGTAACAGGGTTACAGAATTGGGTACTTAGTAGTTAGGGCTAGGCTGCTATAGTTGCGATTTTAGAGCAGCGCAGTTGCGATGCCAGAGCAGCGCAGCTGCGATTCCAGACCAGCGCAGCATAGCAGCATAGCAACTTAGCGGCGTAGCAACTAGTAGCGCAGCGGTGTAGCAGAGCAGCATAGCAACGCCGCAATTGTGTAGATTGAACTGTATAGTTCTAGAAGGAAGTTTGGATAGATCTTGGATTGGCCGCGAAGGTCCACGTGTACAGCTGTATAGTACTAAGTTGACCAGCAGTTAGCTAGTTTAAATAGACAGGTAGACCTAGTGAATAGGGGACCGGAAGTAGACCTGAAATAGACTTACGCAGCTAGCGCAATCTTGTACTCTCTTTTCAATAAATAAAGCCCAACCCTGTCTGCGAGTTCTGTGTGCTCCTGCTGTTGCTACGGGGAGGTCCTTGGTGTTTTCCGCTGTGTATTGTGACGTATTGTGGGGTGTTGCTACCTCTTTTACACTGGTATCGGAGCTGTTACCCGTGACTCGACAGCATGGATGAACACGCTGTATCTACTACAGAAATGTTGGCGCAAGTTCTCAGGGAGTTGGAAAGTGTGAGATTACAGAATGCGCAGCTAAGTAACACCGTCATGGCCTTGGAGACGCGTCTAGGGGAGCGACCTCATGGAGGCATCGACAGAGATTCCCGGAGACCGAAATTACGGCTTCCCGACGAGTTTGACCCTGCAAGACACAAGAACCTTGACTCATGGCTATTCTCCGTGGTGAACTATCTCGAGAATTTTCCTAGCCTATCGGATCGTGAGAAGATTCACTACGCGGGTGGTCTTCTTAAAGGGGCAGCAGGGGCTTGGTGGAGAACATTGGTAGAGGATGATGAGTCACCGACCGTCTGGGCGCTCTTCGTTCAACTCCTCCGCGACACTTGGCAGCCTGTCAACACGGTGAAGGCGGCGAGAGATAAGATCGCAGTATTGAAGCAACGAACTTCAGTGATGGAGTTTACGCAGAGGTTCTTGGAGTGCAAGGTTCAAATACCTACGATGACGGAGGATGAAGCCGTGGATCGTTTCGTGAAGGGGCTTAAGTCGTCTATTCGTAGAGATGTGGAGCAATGGCTTGCTCGGGAAAGCACAACTTCCCCTCTCTCAGCAATCGTCCAGTTTGCGGAGCGGACCGATTCGGTTGACTTTAACCTCCGGAAACCTTATCACTACGGGTCGAGCAGTAGCGGAGGAAACCGACGAGACGAAGGTCCAACCCCCATGGAGCTCGGCGCAATTAATGAGGATAAGGAAGCGGTCAACGTCCTGCGGAAAAAGAAGAAAACCACCAAGACCAAGACCAATGACTTGTCCCCCGAGGAAATCCAACGGAGGAGGCAAAATGGCCTATGCTTCCAGTGCGGTTCTCCGGATCACATGGCTCGGGAGTGTCCAAAACGGAAAGACCCCAAAAAGGGAAAACTTACCGTTATGAGGTTAGCCGGAGAAGGAGGTGACCCTTTGATATTTCGGGGTCAAATAGGAGTGAGTGCAGCTGACTTCATGGTGGACTCCGGAGCGTCGGGGAACTTCATTAACGAGGCGACGGTGAAAAGGTTGAAACTTCCTCTTGTGGTACTACATAATCCTCAGTCGGTGCAATTGGCCGACGGCAGTTCCCTATCAATCACCCATCGTACCCCGAGGTTGCGCGTCGGCATTGGGAAATTCCGATGGTACGACACGCTTCATGTATTACCTCTTGGGGATCATGAGGTAATATTGGGGAAGCCGTGGCTGCAAAAATGGAATCCGATGATTGACTGGAGAAGTGGCGCCATGAGAGTGAAGAAAGGTGAAGAAGAGTTTGAGGTAACAGCGGGAGCGGCTGGTAAGGGAACGGAAGAGGGACGCCTGCTTTCGGCCTTACAGCTTAAGAGGGCACTTAAGAAAGGGGAAATGATTTATATGGCGGTCGTCCAGCCAATGGAGGAGGCGAAGGAGGAGATCCCGGAAGAATGGAAAAAGAAGGACCCCGACTTCGACTCCAAAGAAAGTGACGACATTGGAAAGACTTCCGAAGAGGCCCCGGAAGTCGTGTCAAAACTTCTCGAGGAGTACGCAGATGTATTTCCCCCGAAGCTCCCCGAAGGATTACCTCCGAAGCGCGAAGTGGATCATAAAATAGAGCTTGTTCCTGGAGCGGTACCTCCGGCTAATCGGATGTACAAGATGAGCTACACCGAGTTGGACGAATTGAAAAAGCAACTCGCGGAGTTGGTCGAAGCCGGAGCAATCGAACCAAGCAAGTCACCGTATGGAGCCCCTGTTCTCTTTGTGAACAAGAAAGATGGAGGGTTCCGTATGTGTATAGATTACCGAGCGCTGAACAAGTTAACGGTGAAGAATGCGTACCCCCTACCGAGGATAGACGAATTGTTGGATCGACTTCGAGGTGCCAAATTTTTTTGAAAATAGACTTGCGGAGCGGCTACCACCAGATCAGAATTGCCGAGGAGGATGTGGAAAAGACGGCGTTCAGAACTCGATACGGTCATTTCCAGTTTCGGGTAATGCCGTTCGGGTTGACTAACGCACCGGCGACCTTTATGCATTTAATGAATTCCATCTTTCGACAATATCTGGACGCATTCGTGATCGTCTTCTTAGATGACATATTGGTGTATAGCCGAACGCAGGAGGAGCATGTGAAGCACTTACGGACGGTCCTCCAAGTCCTTCGGGAGCATAAGTTATACGCAAAAAGAAGTAAATGTGACTTCTTTAAGGAGAAAATTGACTTTCTAGGCCATGTGGTGAGCCGGGACGGGATCGCAGTGGATCCCAACAAGACTAGAGCAGTAAAGGAGTGGCCGCAGCCGGCGAATATTACGGAGTTACGAAGCTTTCTCGGACTATGCTCCTATTATCGACGTTTTGTCGAAGGTTTCGCAAAAATCGCTGCACCGCTCACGGAATTGCTCAAGAATGATGCGCCCTATGATTGGAAAGCGGCGCAAGAAACAGCCTTTAACACGCTAAAGGAGCGGTTGGTTACCGCCCCTGTGTTAGCTGTTCCCGATCCGGATTTACCTTGGACGGTAATTACTGACGCTAGCGATATGGCTATTGGAGCGATCCTTATGCAGGATCAAGGAAAAGGCCTTCAACCCATCGCCTACGACAGTCGCAAACTAAAGGCAGCAGAGTTGAACTGGGCTACCCATGAGAAGGAAACAATAGCTATTATCAATGCGCTGGAGGTTTGGAAGTGTTACGTTCAGGGAAAACGGATCACGGTTATCACGGATCACCACGCCTTACAATATCTCCAAACCCAGCCGAAGTTGTCCAAGAAACAAGTGCGCTGGATGACGTTCCTGCAAACCTTCGGTCCGGAACTTGTTATTGAATATAAGCCGGGCAAAACGAACCCGGCGGATGCGCTGTCAAGAAGACCTGACGTCGCTGCGCCGGCAGCGGAGCAACAACCGCAAGCACCGCAGCAGAGGAACGGAGACTCTGTGAAAGAGAAAAGCGCAGCGTTGACCGAAGCGCAAAATCAGAAGCTCAGCGCAGTCACCAGTACGGTGCAAGTGGACGAACAGTGGTTAAGTCGGATAAAGGCCGCCTACGGCGATGATGGTTCACTAAAGGAACTTGTCAAACGGAAAGTACTCGTTCGAACTGCCAATGATATGTGGCGGTATAGACCGAGTAAGACAACACGGCTATATGTGCCGACAAATACGGCACTTCGTCACGCAATTCTTCAAATGAGTCATGACGAGCCGCTCAGTGGACATTTTGGACGAGATAAAACAACCGCACGTGTCGCTGAAGCGTATTACTGGCCAAACATGACTCGAGACATTGCAGAATATGTCCGGACGTGTGACTCGTGTAATAGAAACAAATCTGATTCAGGGCAACAAGGTCTGTTACAACCCCTCCCAATACCATCTGTTCCTTGGGAGGCGATCTCGATGGATTTTATCGTGGCCCTTCCCCGGACGAAGGAGGGCTACGACTCAATCTTCGTCGTCGTGGATTACCTAACGAAAATGGCACATTTTCTACCCACGACCACTACGGCTACTGCACGAGATATTGCGGACTTATTCTTTCGGGAAATATTCCGCCATCACGGTCTTCCAAAAAGGATCGTCAGCGACCGCGATCGAAAATTCGTGAGCCACTTTTGGCAAAATCTATTTGCGTTATGCGGAACGCAGCTTGCCATGTCCACAGCCTACCACCCTCAAACTGATGGTCAAACTGAACGGGTGAATCGGACTTTGGAGGAAGCATTGCGGGCTTATGTCTCGGTGCACCAAACGGATTGGGTGGACCATTTAACGGCAATCGAAGTAGCATACAACAGTGCAGTCCACTCGTCAACAAATGCTACGCCTTTCTCCCTCAATGGACGACAACCCACTCTTCCCCACACTTTATTGGTAGCGGACTGCGAAACACCGGCTGCTTTAGACTTTGCCAAGACGTTGCAAGGCAACCTGGAAAAGGCGGCAAAGGCGCTCCAACTGGCAAAGGATCGCCAAAAGTCGCAGGCGGACGCTCACCGGAAGGAAATAGTCTTCTGTGTGGGGGACAAGGTTCGCCTTAATATGGCAAACCTCTCCTTGCCGGGAGCCCTCTCTAAAAAGTTAGCCCCAAAGTTCACGCGCCCGTTCACAATTCTGTCCCGTGTGGGCAACGTCGCTTACAGGTTGGATATCCCGACGGACTGGCATATCCACAATGTTTTCCATGTTTCCCTCCTTAAACCATTCCGTGATCCTGATTCGGTGTTCCCTAACCGACGACGGCATACTCCTCTACAACCCGTTCAAGGTACCTCAGACGAGTATGAGGTGGAAGAGATCCTTAAGTCACGTCGCTCTCGGAATTCTAACTCCACGCAATACTTGGTGCGTTGGAAGGGTTACGGTGCTGAGGACGACTCTTGGGTGGACGAGGGGGATCTGCATTCCCCGGAGTTGCTGCGCCGGTTTCTGCAGAGTGAGGACACTCAGCTTTACCCGAGGGGCAATTGCAGCGGCCGCAACAAAGGGGCGAATCGCAGTGGCGCAACCATCGCAATAATATTGGGGACGCGGCAAAGGACCGCAGCGGCGATGTTACCACACTGCAGCGCTGTAGCAGCGCAACCACCGCAGCGCAACATGGTCATGATGACGTCAGAGGATCGCAGTATCACCACTGCGCTGACAGGAAAGCGCAACGGCGCAATTGTGTTTCACTATGTAGGTAACGACGAACCCTCGGTTCCGCCGCAGCAACGCAGTTTTAGACATGTTGGATACTGCGATACCCTCGCACGCTGCGACGCTGCGCACAGCCCATAAGTGAAACCCTCAACCCCCGGGAATACAACCATCATTCGTCCTCACAACTAACTCAGTCTCGGCAGCTTGGAAACGGCTTCCCTCCGCACAATTACTTTACCTCCGCTTCTGGAGCTACCGGAATTGTCTGGTTCAGCAGTGTCTATGGCGTCGTCGTCCTCTCCACCCTCGAAAAGGAGGAGATGGTACGGGTGGGACAAGGAGACCCGAGCCGTCCCGAGAGATTGCTAAGGGCGGCGGAAGCCATGGTGGAAGCTAGCAATCGAAGAGAGGTAGAAGTGGAGCCGGAACTGGAGGATAGTGTCAGTTGCGAGGCAGGACCGGTGGAGACCAGTGGAGGGGAGGGGTCAGAGAACTCACAGGACCCTGAATACACCCCAACCCGGGAAGGCGATCAGGAACTTCAAGCAGATCATGAGCTGTCGGAGGCGGAGGAGCCGGAACGCGAACCAACACCTCCGCCAATTGAGGAGCGCGCCTCAGATCTGGAGGTGACGCGGGACCCAACCAAGGAGAGCACTCCAGACGATCAATCGTCTGAAAGCGCAGAGAGGAAGGCGGAGGAACAATACCCCAGCGGTGATGATGTGTTTCTCTTGCGCGAAAACCGAAGAGATTCGGAGGAGGAGAGTGAACAGGGAGAGGAAATTCCCGACTACCTCTTCCCACTACCGGTCGACACCCAGCATCCGGACCTCGCCTTCAGCTTCGCCAAAAGGTTTTATTGGGACCCCTCAGAGTGGCCCAAGAATGGCGTATAGGGAAGCCTGGAGATCCTATCCGCATCCCTGCCAACGTTCCGTCACACCCAGCGTGGAATTTCATGCGGACCAAGGACCTGGGGAATAATCATAAAGGCTATGTGCAGCTGAATCCTCACACCTTACCGTTCGTAGAGGTGGTAGAGGAAAACTACAGGTACAGAATTGATGTTCCCGGGTTACTTTGCCATTATCACCCGTGGGATGTCCGCCTCCACGACATCATCTCTCGAGCGGAAGTCACCCCTGAAGTGCGAGTACTCAAGCTGGCTCGAAGGAATGCTCTGCAGCGGGCCCGAGCTGCAAGGAAACACGTGTCCTTCAAATTACAAAAGGTACCTCGGTGGGAACCGGCGGACGAGGAACCAGAGGAAGCTACCCCAGGGGCTGAACCCGGAGAACCCAGGATTCCGGCACCCGAGGAGCCTGCACCTGCGGACATTCCGCATCAAACCGAAGTACCCATGGAGGAAGCGGAAAATCAGGTTCGGGAATGAATTACTCGGCGGCGGTTGGCAGCTGCATATCGTCACATCGCGTTACTGGAGACCGGATGTGAACAGCTCCAACATCAACTCGATATCCTTCGCCAGGAGTTCGAGGAGTATCGTGAAGAAACATACGACATACTCCGGCAACTGCAGTTTCCCTGACTCCATCAAAGTTCAGCGGGACGCTGAATCCTTAGTGGAAGGCACTGTAACAGGGTTACAGAATTGGGTACTTAGTAGTTAGGGCTAGGCTCCTATAGTTGCGATTTTAGAGCAGCGCAGTTGCGATGCCAGAGCAGCGCAGCTGCGATTCCAGACCAGCGCAGCATAGCAACATAGCAACTTAGCGGAGTAGCAACTAGTAGCGCAGCGGTGTAGCAGAGCAGCATAGCAACGCCGCAATTGTGTAGATTGAACTGTATAGTTCTAGAAGGAAGTTTGGATAGATCTTGGATTGGCCGCGAAGGTCCACGTGTACAGCTGTATAGTACTAAGTTGACCAGCAGTTAGCTAGTTTAAATAGACAGGTAGACCTAGTGAATAGGGGACCGGAAGTAGACCTGAAATAGACTTACGCAGCTAGCGCAATCTTGTACTCTCTTTTCAATTAATAAAGCCCAACCCTGTCTGCGAGTTCTGTGTGCTCCTGCTGTTGCTACGGGGAGGTCCTTGGTGTTTTCCGCTGTGCATTGTGACGTATTGTGGGGTGTTGCTACCTCTTTTACAAAATGGCTAAGGCGCATTATTTTAATTATCTAAATCTTATACTAAAATCAGAACGGAAACATCAAAAATTTATTAATTTGAAGGAATTGCAAGATAAATCGTTAGAATTAGAGGATCAGCTGGGGTATAATCGAGAAAAATCCTTTACATGTTCAAGTGGCAAATGGTAATAAGTCCACATTAGACTTACACACTGACACAATAGAAGTTGATATCCAAGGTCATAAAATGAAAGTTGTGTGTGAAAAAATTAATTTGGGAAGTGAGGAACTAATTTAGGGAAAACATTGGTTAACTGAACATAATCCTTTAATTAATTAGGAATTTTTTACTTTAAAAGTAAAGTCAGAAAATGGTTAGAAGGTTTTGCAAGCATTACCTTCAAAAAAAATTCATAGGAATCCTATAAATAGTATAAACAAACTGGGAGTGGAAGGTTTGATTTCAGCAAAAAAAATTGAAAAACATTTAAAAGATAAAACAAATCATGCTATTTTGTTATTAGTAACTGAAGAAGTTAGTGATGAAGGCGGGGGGGGGGAGGGGAACACTAACATTGATGTCATTCCTATATTAAACACCACTAAAAATATTGAAAAACTAAAATTTGATTTTACAAATGGTATTAATACATCTAATGTTGCAGTTAAAGATTTGATTTTTGAATTTCGAGATGTTTTTCCTAGTGATTTACCCTCAAGAAGGCCACCTGCCCGAGATGTGGAACATGTTATTAAACTTAAACCTGGATGTAATCCTCCTATCACATCAATTTATAAGCACAATTTCTTTGAGCAGGAGGAGTTAAATAAACATATCAAGGAGCTTCTAGAGAAAGGACATATTCAACCCAGCAAATCATCTTACAGAACACCATTTCTCTTTGTCAAAAAGAAAGACGAAACATTGAGAATGTGTGCTAACTATTGTAGTCTGAACAAGATTACTATGAAGGATAAGTATCCTTTACCTTTAATTTCTGATTTGATAGATCGTTTAAAAGGTGTTAATGTATTTTCGTTGATTGATCTGCGTAGTGGTTTATATCAGGTGCCAATTAGAACTCAGGATGTTGATAAAACTGCTTTCAAGACTAGCGTTGGTCCTTTTGAATAGATAGTGATGCCACTTGGCTTAACGTATGCATCGCCTACTTACCAAGGAATAATGAACCAAACTTTTTCAAATTATATTGATGAGTTTGCTTAGGTGTTCATATATAATATTCTAATTTACAGCGAATCTAAAAAACAACATGCAATTCATTTGAAAAAAGTGTTGGAAAGGTTAATGGAAACAAAATTATATGGAAAATTGTCAAAATCTAGTTTTCTTAAAAGTGAACGATTGTTTTTGGGACATATAGTTAGTGGGGAAGGTGTTAAAACAAATCTATCCAAAATCACTACAATCCGAAATTAGAAGTAAGTCACTAATGTCACAGAAGTTAGATCATTTTTGGGATTGGCCACTTATTACAAAAAAATCATTAGTAATTTCAGTATGATCGCCGCACCTTTGACGGATTTAATTCAATAGCAGGAGACGTTTGTGTGGGGAGCCAATCAGAAGAGAGCTTTGGAGGAACTAAAAGGGAATTTGACCTCCGCCCTTACACTGGAGTATCCTGATCCTGCTGGGAAATTTGAAGTTTTGATCACTACAGATGCATGTGATAAAAGCCTAAGTGCAGTCATAAGTCAAAAGGTCAACAAACATTTTCATCCTATTACTTTTGAGTCGAGGAAATTCAATGATGTTGAAAAAAACTATCCAGTATAGGAAAAAGAATTACTTGCAATTGTGCATACATTGGTAACATGGCGTTGTTATTTGCATGTTAAAGAATTTACAGTTCAGTGTGATAATAAAGCACTCTCCTATCTATACAGATTAAGTGATGCGCAGATTATGACTCGCTGACACGTTAGGTTGATGTAAGAATTTTCTTTTTTCAAATTTAATGTCAAACATGTTTTTGGAAAGACAAATGTAGTTGTAGATCCTTCAAGTAGATGTTTTGAAATAAGTGCGATGGTTGTGGATGATTTGTTTTTAGATGCTGTTGGAAATGGTTATGATAAAGATCCTTATTTTGTTGTGATTTGCAAAAATATTTCGGGAGGGAATTCTGACCCATTGAATGAGGGCATGTCAAAAACTTTAGAATAGAGGATAATTTCCTATGTTTGCAAACAAGCGATAGGTTATGCATTTTTGAGGTGGGAGACTTAAGGAAACAACTTTTACAAGAAGCCCATGAGTATTTAGGACATATAGGGTGAGATAAAACTCTTAGTCTGTTGTAGATTCAATGATTTTGGCACAGGATGGCAAAGGAGGTGTCGAATCACCTGGAAAGTTGTCCCTTGCCAACAAAGCAAACCGTGTAACTAGAAACCTAAAGGTTTATTAAAAAACCTTTAGATATCATCGAAAGACCATAGGAATCTATCAGTATAGATTTTATTGTCAGGTTGCCAGCTACATCTAGAAAAAATGACAATATCACCATCGTAACCGATAGGTTTAGTAAAATGGCAATCTTTTTCCCTTGCAAAATTACTCATTCAGTTGTAGATCATGTAAAATTATATTTTGACAACGTGGTCAGACATCATGGAGTCCCCATTGTCTACAGTTAGTGATAACGATTCTAAATTTACATCTTCATGTTGGAAAAAATTGCGACAAAATTTAGCCACTGAATTTAAAATGAGTACCTCTTATCAACTTCAGACAGATGGACAGACTGAAAGGATGAACCATACACTAGAGGAAATGCTTAGGATTGTTTGCGAGGGAGTTTAGAACATATAAAAATCTAAATTGCCATTAATGGAATTTGCATACAATTCAAATATGCATAGTAGTACAAGATTCTCACCATTTGAAATTGCATACGGATACTAACCCAAAGAAGCATTAGACTTAATAACAGGGGTCACTCAAGAGAATACTGCAATTCTGTGTCCTCCATTGCACTACAGAATACACGAAGCCTCTAGATAATTGTTAACTAGTCCACTATAACCCACAGCCACTGCTGCCCAAAAATTCATATGACAATTTGACTGCACCCTTGCGCAGCCTGGACTCCCCTGAGTCTGTAGCAAAAAGAATCACTGAAAACGGCCAACCAGCCGATATGTTATGAGGCAGTAAAAAATGAAAATTTGTACAAACTCTCAAAGGGAGAGGTGGCCTACCAAAATTTTCTAAGTCCTGATTTCCTCTAATAACTTCTATCTACAGAATTACGGACCAATCAGATTACTGTACCGTACCAAAAAGTACTACTGCCTGTGTACCTTTTGTACGGCCTATGTACGACAGAACTATTAAGTGGACGCGTGTCTCCTTTTCACTCGTCCGTACATTCCTCGGAATTCCTATAACCGAATGTCATCTCTCCACGTGGCTCTAGGTCATGCCACGTCACTAAACGCCAAAGTGACTACTCCGCGATTTCGGCGATGATGTGCACCGTTGGATTTGCAGCGAGACGCAATCTTGGCCGTAGTAAATACTTGCGTGTTATTTGTTTCGTTGTCGAAACAAAATGTGTGGTATCCGTTTTGAATTGGTACATTTATAAAACTGTATCCATGTATGCTGTACACAGATTTAGTTAAATGGATTTGCTCCTTCCTAAATATATATATATATATCTATCACATACTATAGCATTTAGCATTGGTCCTAGTCTAGTAGGATAAAGCTGACCACTATCGGCCAGCTTGACGAACCGCAGGTACCGTGATCAAATCTCGGGTCCGTCAGGTATATTTTTAGTAGCCTTAAAAATATCTTCCTGTTGAACTAAGGCAGCCATGGATCAACCACTCTCTCTATCCTTCAGTGAATACAAGAAGTATGGGGGCTAGAGAGAAGAGGTGTAGGCAGGCTGTCTGTCTTTTTTCTTTTTTCTTTTATACTAACATTTTAAACCTAGAAAATACTCAAAAAATCTATTAATTTCAACACTCCCTTTATTTTCTAGTCTAATTTTAATTTTTTTTTCAACCCGCATTTTTCCCGACAATATTTTAATTTAGGAGAGGGCACGGGTTTGGTCATCATGTCAGCCACCATTTCTTCATCAGGTCTATACACAAGATTTAAAATTTTATTTTCAACTTTTTCTCTTACGAAGCTTAATCTTATGTCCATATGTTTTGCTTTGAAATGGTGTTTTGGATTGGCTGAAATTGCGATTGCAGCTTGATTATCACAAAATATTTCATGCACTCCCTCCTTCATATATCCCAGTTCTTGCAATAATGACTTCACCCACATTAGTTCTTTTACAGCAGAACAAGACGCCATATACTCAGCCTCCATAGTAGACTATGCGACCACCATTTATTGCTTACTGCTCCAACATCAAGCACATTCCCCCACATTCAAAACATATCCAGAAGTGCATCTTCTCAAAGGTGCATCCCTATAACAAGCATCACTCTTATTGGTGATATCAGTGTGCTCCCCTCCCAAATGGAACCATAATTCTCTGGTTCCAACCTGATATCTCATGACTCTCTTAGCTGCCTCCCAATCTCTCTTTCTAGGATTGTTGAGACTCCTACAGAGGACTCCTACTGCTGTCGCTATGTCTGGCCTTGTAAAGTTCATAAAGTAGATCAAACTTCCTACGACTTGTCTGTAAGGAATAGACTTCATAAACTCTCTCTCCTCTGGACTCATCTGATCATCTAAGATCATCACTCCTCCTTCTACACTCCCATCACTTACTTTTTTTCAAGTCCATGGGAGGTGGTACAACTGTTAGCTTTCTCCATTTGAAATTTCTCAAGCATATTTCCTATTGCTTCTTTCTGAGTGAGTCTTATGATCTTTTTACCCCTATCTCTTTCCATTTGAATTCCCAAAATATATCTTGATTTCCCTAAATCTTTCATGTCAAATCTGCTTCTAAAATCTTTCATCAACTTATTGATATTTTCCAAAGACTTACTTAACACCAGCAGATCATCCACATAAATTGCAATAAAGACCACACCATTCTCATCCTCAAACATATAGATAGAATGGTAAGAGCTGATCCTGATATATCCTAGACCAGTAAGAAACTCATCTAGTTTCTTTCTTCACTGTCGTGGAGCCTGCTTAAGTCCATATAAGGATTTTATGAGCCTGAAGACTTTACTCTCTTCTCCATTCTCCACAAATCCCTCTGGTTACCTCATGAAGATTTCTTCCTCTAACTCACCATTGAGGAAGGTGGTCTTAATGTATATCTGATGAATTTCCATGTCTTTCGCTGCTGCCAGACTGAGGAGAATCTTGACTAATGGGAAACGAACAACTGGGGCGAATGTCTCCTCATAATCAATCCCCTCCTTTTGGGTGAAACCCTTTGCCACCAAACGAGCCTTATATCTTTCGATGGTATTGTCAAGGTTTAGTTTTAGTTTAAAGACCCATTTACACCCAATAGGTTTTCTGTCTGGAGGGCAATCGGCTAGTTCCCAGGTATTTGCTTCCATGATGGAAGCCATTTCATCATTTATGGTTGTGATCCATCTGTCCTTTTTTGGACTGTTCACTGCCTCCAAGTATGATTGAGGCTCATTAGGATGTGATAGCTTAGTTACCTTATAAGCCGCCTGTTTCTCTTGTAGCCTTTTGCGCTCCTTCTTCCCCCTTCAAATTCTGAAGCTGGAATAGAGGGAAGTCTTGTGTTCCTCCTTAGTGTCTCATTAGCTCCCCTATTCATGGAAGATGGTTCCGATTCCTCCTCTTCTGTCTCCTCGAAATCCATGGGAATATGTGGGGTATGTGGTAGCTCTCCTGTATCTTAGATCTCCCTTGAATATGCAATCACGGTATCACTCATGTCCTTTTCGGGAAAAACAGAGTTCTCTTCACTCTCAGACTCAAACCTGATTCTTATCTTCTTAGTATATTTAAAGGGGTCAATTGACTTTCCTTCATCAATGACAACTAGGTGTTTTACCAGAATGAGATCTTGCTTTGCTAAGTCATAAATTCTATATCCCTTAACATCCTCATCATATCCCACAAAATATCCAGGTTTTCCCTTTGCATCAAGTTTCCTGTTTTTCTTATCTGTATCTAGACTGTAAACTTGACTACCAAAAACTTCAAGGTGAGAGATATCTGGTTTTCTTCCAACCCATCTCTCATAAGGTGTCACACCTTTGACTGCTGATGTGAGGACTCTATTTTTAATGTAATTGGCACAGTTCATGGCTTCTACCCAAAATCTCTTTTCTATTTTCTTCTCAGCCAACATACTGCATACACTATCTCCTAGTGTTCGGTTTAGCCTTTCTGCTACACCATTTTGTTCCGGATTATGTGGTACAGTTTTCTGGTGTTGAACTCCCTCATCTTTTAAGTATTCCTCAAATTGGTTAGAGGTATACTCTCCCCCATTGTCACTCTTTATTCTCTTAATGGGGGTTCCATGTAACTTCTCACTCCAGGCTTTGAATTCTTTGAAGTAAGTTGGTGTTTCTGACTTTGTTTTTAGAAAATAAACTCTAGAGTATCTAGACCAATCATCAGTGATTGTCAACATAAATCTTTTCCCTCCAAGTGAGGGTACCCTTGCTGGTCCCAAGATATCTGTGTGGATCAAATCTAGTACTTTTTCCCCCCTATATGTGGCGGCTTTTGGAAAAGGAAGTCTGTGAGTTTTTCCTTGGGCACAACCACTACAATCTTCCACCATTCCATTATTAGTGAACTGAATGCCTTCTACCACACCCAGCTTCTTCATCTCCCTCAACCTATCAAAATGCACATGCTCCAACCGCTTATGCCAAATCATCAATTTTGGGACACCAACATAGTAAGCATTCTTCTTTTCATTAAGCCTAAACATTCCTAAGCTACCCTTATCTGCAGTGAAGTAAACTTTATCCCCATACGTGGCTGTAAAAATTGCCTTTCTAGTGAAAGTATCAAACTCTTTGTCATCTAACGCAGCTGTAAAAACAAGATTTTTACTCAGCTGGGAAATATATAGCACATCTGAGAAAGTGAGAATAGAAGTCTTACCCCCCACTAAAACTTTCAGGTTAACTGATCCCACTAGGTCTGTAGTAACAACTCTCCCATCCCTATAATCTATTTCTACAGTAGGGATTTTTGTTAGCTTAGTGAAGAGGTCCTTGTCACGACACATATGCATGGATGCACCCGAGTCGATGATCCATCCTTCTTGTGGAGCTTCCCAAATTGCTCCAAGGGCACACTTTTGTCTCCGAGGGATCTCCTTCTCCTTCAGACTCTCGTTAAGAAGAAGCTCCCCATCCTCCTCGGAGGACTCGTCCTCGGTGTCTCCTATCACCTTTGTGACCAAAAGTGCATTTTTCTTCCCTCAGGAAGAACCCCGTCCTTGGTTCTCTTTGAGCCTCAACTCCGCCAGCGTGGCACAATCCGCAATAAAGTGCCTTGGCTTTTTGCAAAAATGACAAAGGCCCTTTGGGGGCCTCGGTCCTCCAGGTTGGACTCTTTCTCCTTTGTATGGTTTTTTCGGTTCTGGTCTCCACCTGTCCCATCCACCGGCTAGAGCTTGAATGCTCTTTCTACCTCCCTTAATCTCCATGGTATTTTCCTGCACAAGTATCATCCTGACCACTGTATTCCACTTCCATGAACTATCAAACATTTCTTGTACTCGGTACACTAAGTTCTCATACTTGTCTAGTAACTTCATGATGAGAGTGTTTACTTTCATTTTCATTGTGCTTGTCCAACCATCACTTTCCATCTCCATAAAAAAACAAGAAAGATCATTGCAATAACCCAACATCTTTCCTCCTTTATACGTGTAACTCACTAGCTTTAGCTCACCCAACTGGAGCTCCTGAATGGTACCAGCTCTATACATCTAAACCAAACTTTCCCACAACTCCTCGGCCTTGTAAATATTAAGGTGAGAGATGGCTAATGCTTGAGTGAGATGCCTTAGAATGAAGTTATTGGCAGCCATGTTTATGTCTTCCCACATTTGAACATCGTTTTCCACTGTCTTCACGGCCGCCGCTCTTGGTGCCATGGCAATAGGGGTGAGTGGTGTGTTTTTCCCTTTCAACTTTTCGGAAACACTGCTGTCCCCATCATCTGCCTCCTCCGCGGAAGCAGTCGCTGCTGCAAAAAACCTTACTCCTCCAAATCTTGGCTGAGTTCTCGAAGGTGGACGTTTCACTTGTCCACTGACGATACCCCAGTATCGTTTTTCACACAAAGCTCCCATCATCATGGCTAACCAATAGATGAACCCATATCCATTGAAAGTGGGCACCCTAGAGGGTGGGCCCATAACCTGCAATTTTGTGTCCTCCATTGGACAACAAAATACATGAAGCCTGTAGATAGTTGTTTATTAGCCCACTTTAACCCACAGCCACTGCTGCCCAAAAAGTCACAGTGACAATTTGACTACACCTCTGTGCTGCTTGGACTCCCGTGAGTCCGTAGCAAAAAGAATCTCTGAAAACGCCCAACCAAGCGATAAGTTATGAGACAGTAAAAATGCCAATTTGTACAAACTCTCAAAGGGAGAGGTGACTGCCTACCAAAATTTTCTAAGTCATGATTTCCTCTAATAACTTCTATCTACTAAAGTACACACGAATCAGATTACTATACCGTACCAAAAAGTACTACTGCAAGTGTACCTTTTGTACGGCCTATATACGACAAGACTATTAAGCGGACGCGTGTCTCCTTTTCACTCGTCCATACATTCCTCGAAATTCCTATGACCGAATGTCATCTCTCCACGTGGCTCCAGGTCATGCCACGTCACTAAACGCCAAAGTGACTACTCCGGGATTTCCTTATTGCTATTTTTTTACTGAGTGTTTGTTTTGTAGTGTAAGTAATCTATCTTATTTCTTGTTCAGTAATTAAGCTTGTCTTCTCATATAGAGTTGTTTTCTTTAGCTTCCAGTCTTGTAATCGATCGATCCTGTGGCCACTTCTTTTGAATCTCAACATGGTATCAAAGCTTTAGGTAGAATTACAAACATCCAGAAATTTAATCGTAGTAATTATTTATTGTGGAAAGCTTAGATGACCCGAATTATAAAATTTAAGAATAACTAGGGTTTTGTGACAAGCATTGAACAAAAACCTACTGAATCCGAAAAGGCAGCAGGATATGATAGAAGGGAAGAAGAGGCAGCGACATTAATTTTTCTAGCAGTGGAAGATAGTCAACTTTTACACATAGTTGAGTTGGAGAAACTTAAAGCTATGTGGGATAAACTATGGACTCTACATGAGCGTACTAATCCATCCAATATTATGCAATTAAAAAACAAATTGTTAGACTTTAGTATGGAGAGTGGAGATACTATGGAAACCCATATTAATAGAGTGTAAGAGCTTAAGTTAGAGTTAGCCGCAGTTGGCACAAAACTGAATGATGATGATTTGATCTTCACAAAGTTTAGGTCATTGCCATAAGAGTATACCATTATGATCACATCTTTTAAAAGTCAACCTACTCTAGACTTTGATGTAGTATGTCAACATTTCATTCAAGAAGAAGTTGAAATTAAAAGAAAGGAGGAAAAAGAGTCAGATTCATCTCTTTATGTCAAAGGCAAACAATCAATAAAACTTATTGAGTTAGTAATTGCTTATGCCGTATGTGGCAAAACCAATCATCTGACTGCTGACTGTAGATTCAAAAAGAAAGAGACTGAAAACTTCATGAAAAATATTGTTGGTTACAGTTGTGGAAAACCAGGTCATAAGTCTTCAGTTTGTTGTAGTAAAGACAAAAACAAACACAACAAGCAGTCATTTGCCATGAACATTCAAGATGAGACTAAAATTTTTCTCACATAATATAATACGTAGAAAAGCAAATGGATTATAGACTCTGGAGCGTCTCATCATATGAGTAATGACAAGTCTATCTTTTCTTCTCTCACATCTTTAAAGAGTCCTCGACGGATTATCCTGGAAGATGATAAGATTCTAGAGACCAATTTAATAGGCGAGGTTAAGTTACAGTTATACTGTGATACTGGTAGCCATGAAAGGCCATTTAAAAGAAGTGTTATACTTACGAGGTTTAAAGCATAACCTTTTGAGTGTTATGCATGCTGTGTGGAGTGAACTGAAAGTCAAATTGAGAAAAAGAAAAATGAGCGTTGTGAAACCAGAAGTGAGGGAAACCTAATTGCTCTTGGATATCTGGAAGGAAATTTTTTTGCGCTACGTTTGCATGATGGAGATGCACAGATGAATTTCAGCAAAGAAGCACAGACTTTGGAACTATGGCATCAGCGATTTGGTCACCTAGGAGAGGAAAATCTTTAACGACTCATTGAAAAGAAGATGGTGAAAGGACTTGAAGATGTCAACGCCTAAGACAACCTTAAGACACCAGGTACTCTAGGCAGAGAGCACGAAGTGGAGCCTTCGTCATCCTCGCTAATTTCTATTACAGTTCGGACTTCTGTCATCCACGGTGGAACATCATAATTTCAACCTTTACCAGTGGAGAAGTTACCGGCACCACAACCTTCGCAAATTGCAACTTTCCAAATCCGATGTAATAATCGAGATTGAAGTTAACTCCTCAAAGAGTTTCTAATCGAATACGTGCTAAACCAAAACGGCTCATTGAAAAAACGGGAGATGTGGGTTTAGCTTATTGCTTTATGGAGGCAAAGGGGGAACTGCAAACCTTTCATGAAGCTTTGGAGAGTTCTATTTCTCATAAATAGAAGGAGGCAATAGAATTAGAATATAAATCACTGATAAAAAACAAAACTTGGACCTTAGTCGGACTCCCAGAAGAGAAAAACATTGTGGTGTGTAAATGGGTCTTTAAGATTAAAAGGAAATCAAATGGATCAATGGAAAGATATAAAACAAGGTTGGTAGCTAAGGGGTATTCACAAGAAGAGGGGGTTGATTAAACTGAGACTTTCTCACCAGTAGTGAAGTTTAATAGTCTTATAAGTTTTATAGTCTTAGGGGCAGCAAAGGGTATGCAGATGCATCAACTAGATATCAAAACTGCATTCCTAAATGGGGATTTAGAGGAAGAAGTCTACATGGAAAAACTAGAGGGCATGAAACAACCACGAAAATAACACATGGTGTGTAAACTACATAAATCCATATACTATCTAAAACAAAGTCTTAGGTGTTTGAACATCAAACTTGACATCGAAATGAGAAAAGAAGGCTTTGAGAGATGTCACACTAATAGAGCAGTCTACACTATTAAGGAAGACAAAAACTTAGTAATTGTCTCCGCTTATGTCAAATGACATGAGTATGTTTGGTTATTTGTTAGCCGAGATTGAAAAGGTCAAACGGTTCTTGAACAACAAATTTGAGACGATTGACCTTGGAGAGTTAAGTTACCTTCTTGGTATAAAAATCAAAAACGATGTTTATACAGTCTCCATGAATCAACAGAAATATGCATCAGAAGTATTAAAACACTTTTGTATAAAAGATTGTATTCCCGTATCAACACCTTTAGACCCGAGTCAAAAGCTTACGAAAAAAATGGGTCCTAAGTTAGAGTTTGAAAATGAATAGATAAGGCAAGTCTCTTACAAAGAGGCAGTGGGCAGCTTGATGTACTTAATGGTTGGCTCACGCCCTGAATTAGCGACAGCTGTAGGCTCAGTTAGTCAATTCATGCAAAATCTAGGTCTAGAGCATTGGTATGCTGTTAAACGTAATTTACGTTATGTGAAAGGCGCTATAAATTATAACCTAAAATTCCTAAAAAACACGAAAGACATTGATTTTTCCGGCTATGTTGATGCACATTGGAGAGGCGACCTCGACACAAGGAAGAGCACTACTAGCAAGATTTTCACGTGTTCAAGAGAACCTATCAGTTGGAGTACAAACGCCAATCTTCTGTGGCGTTATCTAGCACAGAGGGGGAATACGTGGCAGCTTCTCAAGCAGCAAAAGAAGTCATTTGGCTTCGCAACTTTTACTCTGAGATAGGGTTGGCACAATATAAGAGACTTTGATTCTTAGAGATAATCAGAGTAGCATTGCTTAGATGAAAAATCTAGTTTACCATGCAAGGACAAAACATATAGACATTCAAACACATTTTGTTAGAGAACAAGTTGAAATGAAAGTTTTAAAGTTTGAGTTTGTTATTTCAGCTCAACAAGCAACAAATCACTTGACTAAGGGAGTTCCTCGAGATAAAATTGTTGTTTGTAATCAGCTCACAGGAGTTGGTCCTTTTTGGTGATGACAATTGATTGTATGCAGAAAATGACCCAGAGAAGGGGTGTTAAAATTCTGTGTCCATTTCCTGCTAAAGGCCAAAAGGCAAAGTTGGTCAAAGTTGCGTGAGAGTGAATCAACCGGAGTCGTGTTAAGTACATTTACAGTTGAATAGATGTCACGGTACAATAGCTTAGAATTCAAGTTAGATTTGTTTAGACGTCAAGCATTCTTTGCGTAGACGTTGAGTTTTGGTGAAACGTAGTCGTCTACTTGTATTGTACGGTAAGTGTAGTCGTCGCAGATTTTGAGTATGTTTCACGTAGCAAATACTGACCAGTGATTTGATTACGTAGTTCATACATTAGGAGTTTGTTTTTTTACATGAAAGACAAGTAGCGTAGTACTTACGTCACCAACATATACAAAATGTACTCATGCATGACATTGAAAATTAATCATCAATCTACTAAATGATTCTATGCAATTATTATGTGCTGTTATTTTTGCACTGAGTGCTTATTTTGTCATGTAAGTAATCCATCTTATTTCTTGTTCAGTAATTAAGCTTGTCTTGTTTTCTTTTGATCCTGTCTTATAATCGATCGATTTTATGGCTACTTTTTTTGAATCTCAACAATGGGGAAGGGGAGGGG
>JBBHKE010001242.1:40816-162655 GCA_037447655.1 Zygnema cylindricum
TCGTAGGAAGTTTAATTTATTTTATGAACTCTACGAGGCCGGACTTAGCGGCAGCTATTGGAGTACTCTGTAGGAGTCTTAATGATCCTAGGAAGAGAGACTGGGAGGCAGCCAAGAGAGTCATGAGATATCTGGTTGGAACCAGAGAAATATGGTTGCATTTGGGAGGGGAGCACAATGATATCACCACTTGGAGTGATGCCAGTTATGGGGATGCACTATGAGAAGATGCACTTCTGGATATGTTTTGTATGTGGGGGAAGGAGATTGCTGTTGGAGCAGTAAGCAACAAAAGGTGGTTGCTCAGTCTACTATGGAGGCTGAGTATATGGCATCTTGTTCTGCTGTAAAAGAACTAATGTGGGTGAAGTCATTGTTGCAAGAACTGGGATATATGAAGGAGGGAGTGCATGAAATCTTTTGCGATAATCAAGTTGCAATCGCAATCGCAGCCAATCCAAAACACCATTTCAAAGCAAAACATATGGACATAAGATTAAGCTTCGTAAGAGAAAAAGTTGAAAATAAAATTTTAAATCTTGTGTATAGACCTGATGAAGAAATGGTGGATGACATGATGACCAAACCTGTGCCCTCTCCTAAATTAAAATATTGTCGGGAGAAATGCGGGTTAAAAGAAAAATTAAAATTAGACTAGAAAATAAGGGGAGTGTTGAAATTTATAGATTTCTAGAGTATTTTCTAGGTTTAAATATGTTAGGAAAAAGTAAAAGGACAGACAGCCTGCCTCCACCTCCTTTCTCTAGCCCCCATACTTGTTATAGTCACTGAAGGATAGAGAAGGTGGTTGATCCATGGCTGCCTTAGTTCAACAGGCAGTTATTTTTAGTAGGTTACTAAAAATAGTATTGACAAACCCGGGATTTGAACTCGGAACCTGCGGTTCATCAAATTGGCCAATAGCGGTCAACTTTATCCTATTAGAGTAGGACCAATGCTAAGTGCTATAGAGTATGATAGATATATATACATTTAGGAAGTAAGAAATCCATTTAACTAAAATAAGATAAGGCGTGGATAGATACGGTTTTAGTACGACATCATTTCATAATGAATACCCCGCATTTTTTTGACAGCGAAACAAATATCTCGCAAGTAATTATAACGGTTAAGATTACGTCTCATTACGAATCCGACGGCGCACGTCATCGCCGAAATCTCGGAGTGGTCACCTTGGCGTTTTGTGACGTGGCATGACCTGGAGCCAAGTGGAGAGATGACATTCGGTCATAGGAATTCCGAAGAATGTACGGACAAGTAAAAAGCAGACACGCATCCACTTAATAGCCTTGTCGTACATAGGCTTTACAAAAGGTACACCAACAATAGTACTTTTTGGTACGGTACAGTAATTTGATTGGTCCGTACTTTAGTAGATAGAAGTTATTAGAAGGAATCAAGTCTTAAAATTTTTTGGTAGGTAGTCACCTCTCCCTTTGAGATTTCGTACAAATTGGCATTTTTAGTGCCTCATAACTTATCGGCTGGTTGGCCGTTTTCAGTGATTCTTTTTGCTACGGACTCAGAGGAGTCCATGTTGCACAGGGGTGCAGTCAAATGCACAGTTTGCCTTCTTGGGCAGCAGTGGTCGTGGCTTAAAGTGGGTTAGTTAAATACTATCTAGTGGCTTCCTGTATTCTATAGTTCAATGGAGGACACAGAATTTCAGGTTATGAGACCACCCTCTAGGGTGCAAACCTCCAATGGATCTGGGTTCATCTATTGGGAAGCCATGATGATAGAAGCTTTGTGTGAAAAACGATACTGGGGTATCGTTAGTGGACAAGTGAAACGTCCACCTTCGGGAATTCCACCAGGATTTGGGGCAGTAAGGTTTTCTGCAACAACGGCTGCCTCAGCGGAGGAGGCAGATGATGGGGACAGCACTGTGGCCGAAAATGACAAAGGGAAGGAGACACCCCTCACTCCTATTGCCATAGAATCGGGAGCGGCGACCGTGAAGACAATGGAGAACGATACTCAAATGTGGGAGGATGTAAACATGGCTGCCAAGAACTTCATTCTGAGGCACCTCACTCAAGGTTTGGCCACTCGTCATCTTCACATTTACAAGGCCGAGGAGTTGTGGGAGAGTTTGGTGGAGATTTATAGAGCTTGAACTATTTAGGAGCTCTAGTTGGCTCAGCAAAAGCTATTGAGTTACACTTACAAAGGAGGAAATATGTTAGATTACTGTAATGATCTTTCTTGTTTGTATATAGAAATGGAAAGTGTCGGGTGGACAGGTACAATGAAAATGAAAGTTAACACCCTTATCATGAAATTACCAGATGAGTTCGAAAACATAGTGTACCGAGTAATGGGAATGCCTGATAGTTCATAGATATGGAACACAGTAGTCAGGATGATACTTGTGCAGGAAAACACAATGGCGATTAGGAGAGGAGGAAAGAGCATTCAAGCTCTAGCAGCAGGAGGGGACCGATGGGGGAAGGACCCGAAGAAACCTTATAGAGGGGAAAGAGATCATTCTGGGGGACAAAGGCCCCCAAAGTGTCTTTGTCATTATTGCAAAAAGCTGGGACACTTTATTGCAGATTGTGTCCAGCTATTAAAGATGAGGCTCCAAGAGAACCGTGGAGGGGGTTCTTCCGGAGGAAAGAAAAAGGAACTTGTGGTTACAAAAGTGTTCGGAGAAATCGAGGATGAGTCCTCTAAGGAGGATGGGGAGCTTCTTCTTGACGAAAGTCTAGAGGAGAAGGAGATCCATTGGAGACAAAAGTGTGCCCTTGGAGCAATTCGGGAAGCTCCACAGGAAGGATGGATCATCGACTCAGGTGCATCCATGCATATGTGTCGTGATAAAGAACTCTTCACTAAGCTAAGAAAGATTCCTACTGTAGAGATAGAGTATGGGGATGGGAGAGTGGTTACTACAGATCTAGTGGGATCAGTAGATCTGAAAGTCTTAGTGGAGGGTAATACTTCTATACTTACATTCTCAGATGTACTTTACATTCCTCAGCTGAGTAAAAATCTTGTCTCTATGTCTGTGTTAGATGACAAAGAGTTTGATACCTTCACCAGAAAGGGAGTCTTTACAGCTAAGTATGGGAATGAAGTTTACTTCACAGCAAATAAGGGTAGCCAAGGAATGTTTAGGCTTAACTTGAGTAATGAAAAGAAGAATGCTTACTATGTTGGTGTTTCTAAGGTGATGATTTGGCATAAGCGGTTAGGGCATGTGCATTTTGATAGGTTGAGGGAAATGAAAAAGCTTGGGGTAGTAGATGGCATTCAATTTGGGGAAAATAAAATGATGGATGATTGTAGTGGTTGTGCTCAAGGTAAGGCCCACAGACTTCCCTTTCCCAAAACCACCACATATAGAGGTGAGAAAGTGTTAGATTTGGTCCACACAGATATTTGGGGACCTGCAAAAGTACCTTCGGTTGGAGGAAAGAGTTTCATGATGACCATAACTGATGATTGGTCTAGATACTCTAGAGTCTACTTTCTGAAAACAAAATTTGAAGCATCAACTTACTTCAAAGAATATAAAGCTTGGAGTGAGAAGTTGCATGAAACCCCCATTAAGAGGATAAGGAGTGATAATGGGGGGGAATATACCTCTAACAAGTTTGAGGAATATCTGAGAGATGAGGGAGTGCAACACCAGAAAACTGTACCATATAACCCGAAACAAAATGGGGTAGCTGAGAGGTTAAATCGAACACTAGGAGATAGTGTACGCAGTATGTTGGCCGACAAGAAAATAGGAAAGAGATTTTGGGCAGAAGCAATGAACTGTGCCAACTACATTAAGAATAGAGTCCTTACCTCAGCTATAAAGGGAGTGACACCATATGAGAGATGGGTTGGAAGGAAACCAGATATCTCACACCTTAAAGTATTTGGTAGCCAAGTTTATAGTCTTGACATCGATTGGAAAAATTGGAAAGTAGATGCTAAGGGAAAACTTGGATACTTTGTGGGATATGATGAAGATGTTAAGGGATATAGAGTTTATGACTTAGCAAAGAAAGATATCATTCTGGTTAAACACTTAGTTGTCATAGATGAAGGGAAGTCATTTGACCCCTTCAAATATACAAAGAAGATAAGGATCAGATTTGAGTCCGAAAGTGATGAGAATTCGGTCGTTCTCGAAAGGGACGTGAGTGAAACCGTAATTACAGATTCAGGGGAGATCGAAGATACAAGAGACTCACCGGAAACCTCACATACTCCTATGGACTTCAAGGAGATAGAAGAAGCGGGACAAAAACCGGTTTCCATGGATAGGGGAGCCGATGAGACAGTGAGAAGAAATCCAAGACTTCCATCCATTCTAGCTTCAGAGTTTGAGGGAGGAAGGAGGAGCAGCAAAAGGATACAGGAAAAACAAGCTGCTCATAAGGAAACTAAGCTATTTCATCCAGATGAGCCTTAGTCTTACTTAGAGGCAGTGAATAGTCCATAGAGAGAAAGATGGATTAGAGCCATAAATGATGAGATGGCTTCTATCATGGAAGAAAATACTTGGGAACTAGTGGATTGCCCTCTAGACAGAAAACCTATTGGATGTAAATGGGTATTTAAACTAGAACTGAACCCAGATAATACAATTAGGAGGTATAAGGCTCGATTGGTAGCGAAGGGGTTCACCCAAAAAGAGGGGATGGACTATGAGGAGACCTTTGCTCCATTTGTTCGGTTCCCATCGGTATGGATTCTCCTCAGTCTGGCCATAGCGCAAGACATGGAAATACACCAGATGGACATTAAGACTGCTTTTCTTAATAGTGAGTTAGAGGAAGAAATTTTTATGAGGCAACCCGAGGGGTTTGTGGAGGAAGGAGAAAAGAGCAAAGTCTGCAGGCTCATAAAGTTCTTATATGGACTGAAAAAGGCTCCCTGACAGTGGAATAAAAAACTAGATGAGTTTCTCACCGATCAGGGATACATCCGGATCAGCTCTGACCATTCTATCTATATGTTTTGAAGATGAGAATGGTGTCATTTTTATTGCAATTTATGTGGATGATCTACTTGTGTTAAGTAAGTCTTTGGAGAATATCAATAGGCAAAAGAAAGATCTTAGGGGCAGATTTGATATGAAGGATTTAGGGGAGGCAAAATATATTTTGATGATCCAAATGGAGAGAGATAGGGGGAAGAAGATTATCAGACTTACTCAGAAAGAAGCAATAGGTATATGCTTGAGAAATTCTAGATAGAAAATGCTAACAGTTGTACCACTCCCATGGACTTGAAACAAGTAAGTGATGGGAGTGTAGAATGAGGAGTGATGATCTTAGATGATCAGATGAGTCCAGAGGAGAGAGAGTTTATGAAGTCTATCCCTTATAGACATGTCGTAGGAAGTTTAATTTATTTTATGAACTCTACGAGGCCGGACTTAGCGGCAGCTATTGGAGTACTCTGTAGGAGTCTTAATGATCCTAGGAAGAGAGACTGGGAGGCAGCCAAGAGAGTCATGAGATATCTGGTTGGAACCAGAGAAATATGGTTGCATTTGGGAGGGGAGCACAATGATATCACCACTTGGAGTGATGCCAGTTATGGGGATGCACTATGAGAAGATGCACTTCTGGATATGTTTTGTATGTGGGGGAAGGAGATTGCTGTTGGAGCAGTAAGCAACAAAAGGTGGTTGCTCAGTCTACTATGGAGGCTGAGTATATGGCATCTTGTTCTGCTGTAAAAGAACTAATGTGGGTGAAGTCATTGTTGCAAGAACTGGGATATATGAAGGAGGGAGTGCATGAAATCTTTTGCGATAATCAAGTTGCAATCGCAATCGCAGCCAATCCAAAACACCATTTCAAAGCAAAACATATGGACATAAGATTAAGCTTCGTAAGAGAAAAAGTTGAAAATAAAATTTTAAATCTTGTGTATAGACCTGATGAAGAAATGGTGGATGACATGATGACCAAACCTGTGCCCTCTCCTAAATTAAAATATTGTCGGGAGAAATGCGGGTTAAAGGAAAAATTAAAATTAGACTAGAAAATAAGGGGAGTGTTGAAATTTATAGATTTCTAGAGTATTTTCTAGGTTTAAATATGTTAGGAAAAAGTAAAAGGACAGACAGCCTGCCTCCACCTCCTTTCTCTAGCCCCCATACTTGTTATAGTCACTGAAGGATAGAGAAGGTGGTTGATCCATGGCTGCCTTAGTTCAACAGGCAGTTATTTTTAGTAGGTTACTAAAAATAGTATTGACAGACCCGGGATTTGAACTCGGAACCTGCGGTTCATCAAATTGGCCAATAGCGGTCAACTTTATCCTATTAGAGTAGGACCAATGCTAAGTGCTATAGAGTATGATAGATATATATACATTTAGGAAGTAAGAAATCCATTTAACTAAAATAAGATAAGGCGTGGATAGATATAGTTTTAGTACGACATCAATTCAAAATGAATACCTCGCATTTGTTTGACATCAAAACAAATATCTCGCAAGTATATATAACGGTTAAGATTACGTCTCATTACGAATCCGACGGCGCACGTCATCGCCAAAATCTTGGAGTGGTCACCTTGGCGTTTTGTGACGTGGCATGACGTGGAGCCATGTGGAGAGATGACATTCGGTCATAGGAATTCCGAGGAATGTACGGACAAGTAAAAAGCAGACACGCGTTCACTTAATAGCTTTGTCGTACATAGGCTTTACAAAAGGTACACCGGCAGTAGTACTTTTTGGTACGGTATAGTAATTTGATTGGTCCGTACTTTAGTAGATAGAAGTTATTAGAAGGAATCAGGACTTAGAAAATTTTGGTAGGTAGTCACCTCTCTCTTTGAGAGTTTGTACAAATTTGCATTTTTAGTGCCTCATAACTTATGGGCTGGTTCGCCGTTTTCAGTGATTCTTTTTGCTACGGACTCAAAGGGGTCCAAGCTGCACAGGGCTGCAATCAAATTATCAGTTTGCCTTCTTGGGCAGCAGTGGTCGTGGCTTAAAGTGGGTTAGTTAAATACTATCTAGAGGCTTCTTGTATTATGTAGTCGAATGGAGGACACATAATTTAACTTTCATTTTCATTGTGCCTGTCTAACTAGCACTTTCCATCTCCATATACAAACAAGAAAGGTCATTGCAATAATCTAACATCTTTCCTCCTTTGTAGGTGTAACTCACTAGCTTTTGCTCAACCAACAGGAGCTCATGAATGGTACCAGCTCTATAGATCTCCACCAAACTTTCCCACAACTCCTCGGCCTTGTAAATATTAAGGTGAGAGGTGGCCAATGCCTCAGTGAGATGCCTTAGAATGAAGTTCTTGGCAGCCATGTTTATGTCTTTCCACATTTGAACATCGTTCTCCATTGTCTTCACGGCCGCCGCTCATGGTGCCATAGCAACAGGGGTGAGGATTGTCTCCTTCCCTTTCCCCTTTTCGGACACACTGCTGTCCCCATCATCTGCCTCCTCCGTGGAAGCAGTCGTTGCTGCAGAAAACCTTACTCCTCCAAATCCTGGCGGAGATCCCGAAGGTGGACGTTTCACTTGTCCACTGACGATACCCCAGTATCGTTTTTCACACAAAGCTCCCATCATCATGGCTTCCCAATAGATGAACCCAGATCCATTGAAAGTGGGCACCCTAGAGGGTGGGCCCATAACCTACAATTCTGTGTCCTCTATTGGACTACAGAATACAGGAAGCCTCTATATAGTTGTTAACTAGCCCACTTTAACCCACAGCCACTGCTGGCCAGGTAATCAAGCTGACAATCTGAATGCACCCGTGTGCAGCCTGGATTCTCGTGAGTCTGTAGGAAAAAGAATCTCTGAAAACGCCCAACCAGGCAGTAAGTTATGAGGCAGTAAAAATGCCACTTTGTACAAACTCTCAATGGGAGAGGTGACTACCTACCAAAATTTTCTAAGTCCTGATTCTCTCTAATAACTTTTATCTATTGAAGTACGAACCAATCTGATTACTGTACCGTACAAAAAAAGTACTACTGCCGGTGTACCTTTTTTACGGCCTATGTACGACAAGGTTATTAAGCGGACGCGTGTTCGCATTTCACTTGTCCGTACGTTCCTCGGAATTCCTATGACCAAATGTCATCTTTCCACGTGGCTCCAGGTCATGCCACGTCACAAAACGCCAAAGTGACCACTCCGGGATTTCGGCTATAGGTGCGCCGTTGGATTTTATGCGAAACGCAATCTTAGCCGTAATAAATACTTGCGCGGCATTTGTTTCGCTATCGAAACAAAATGCTTGGTATCCATTTTGAAATACTATCGTAGGACGTACTTTCTAAAGCTGAATCTATGTACGCTGTAAACAGTTTTAGCTAAATGGATTTAATTCACCCGAACTATATATATATCTATCACATACCATAGCACTTAGCATTGGTCCTAGTCTATTAGGATAAAGCTGACCGCTACCGATCACCTTGACGAACTGTAGGTAGCGGTATCAAATCTCTAATCCGTCAAGTATATTTTTAGTAATCTACTAAAAATAACTGCCTGTTGAACCAAGGCAGCCATGGATCAACCACCCTCTCTAACATTCAGTGACTACAACAAGTATGGGGGCTATAGAAAAGAGGAGGAGGCAGGGTGTTTGTCCTTTTCTTTTCCTTTTATACAAACCTATTTAAACCTAGAAAATACTCTAGAAATCTATAAATTTCAACACACTTTGTATGAATACCTATATTAATGTAAGCATGTTTGCGATTGATATTTTTTTTTCAAAGACCCAAATCAGAATTGTTAAAAAATTAGAATGTATGCTTTTATTCAAAATTTCCAAATTCTTAATTAGCGTAAACCACGGTAATTTATTCATATAAGCTAAAGAAACTTCTACGCTAATAGCGATTGGCGGTGTAGTTGACAAGGTAAATGCCCGTGTAACGGGCGTTGATTTACTAGTTTTATTAAACATGGCTACACTTAAGCTATGATAAGTAATGAATCTCAAAAAAAAAATTGCCTCTCGAACAGGTTTGGAGATAAAGGTCAACCTATTCCAATCTTCCATCATCACGTGTAGTACTTGTGCAGGGCATGGCATCCACGTGATTGAAGGGTGCTTTGCCACGAGCAACGAGGTTGTTATCTTGTTCTGTAGGGCAGAATCGGTAACAATCTGCACCACATTCTCCACCCCTACCGTAAGTATTCATTTTTCCAACACCACAGAAATGTAGTCGGCGTCCTTCGTTCATCCACTAGTGTCCTCTGTCGTCAAGATCATGTCATCTTTTGGGGTGAATGCTAAAATATTTAGGAAAGGACTGGCATCTACTGCTGTCCACCTGTTTGATGTGATTGTGGCACCGGTGACTTGAATGGTTTTGACATAACTTGACAAATTCTTCTTCACATTCGCCTTAGTCTCTAATAGGAGAAGATTTCTCATTCCACCTCGGATTCGTAACTTGTAATTCACACTTACATCACCACTTTTCTTCACCACTGCCTTGAAATAACGGTCATCTAAAAGTCTAAACATCAATCCATTGGTATAAAAAGCTGTGGCCCAAGCTAAATCTACCTCTTTTTTGTTTTGCATGGTGAATGTACTTTATTTTTTTGTCTGAACAACTCTTGCTTGCTTTTGTCTTTGGAGTCAGTGTAAAACGGCACGTGAGTTCATCTTGGTCAAGGAGTACATGTTTCTCAGAGGGATTAGCCGATTTTCCTTTGTCACTTGCGATAAACTCCTCTTTTACCTCGGCTGGAAACATTGTACAAGCTCTAATCCCTCCACACTTGACATTTCTAGTGAGATGATATCCGATCCTAGTTGCTTAGGCGATAAATTTGAAATTACAATAAATACAAACACATAATCTCTTGGCTACTAGAATCCCACCGTCTGGAGGCTTTATGTGGTCCCACTTGTCTCATCGAACTCTACGCATGGCTGTTTTTTTGGAGGTCCGTAACTTCTTTGTCAACGCCAACGCCTTCAACGACAGTTTACTAACTACTGCCATGGAGTCGGTAATGCTGTCTTCCTTGAAATTTCGTATTCAACTATTGAAGTATTTATGGCGGCTTCTTTTCGAAAATTTGAAAAAGACGCCCGTACACAATTTGAACTTACGACGCTTAAGTAGTGTGACGCCACAATGTTTTTTTTTGGAAATGTCCATAGATGTCATAATATTTTCCATTATATTCCGTGTATAATCTATTCGTTTTCTGAACAAAAAGTACGCAAACGTGCATCGAATATTTTCGTCAACTACTGTACAGTTTCCGTAAATATTCGAACAATTACCATAATTTGTCTATAGGTTGCCGTAAAATTTCAGTTTTAGTTTACAAAAGACGTTTTGTTGCGATTTTTTGAAAAGTCACATAGAATACGTAGAAACTAGAAAAAGGGAGAAAAACCCGCGTATTGTGTTGTTCTACAACCATAGTTGTAGGAGGGGATCGAACTCTAGTAGTGGAAGTAGACACGATAACAACAGAATCTATTAAAGACCTTCTTCAACAGCCAACTTTCAGCTTGCAATGAATATGACTTAAAAGGCCAATTTGCCTCAAACTCAACAAAATAGTATAAAACACAGTAGACTAACAATTCCCAATATTGTAGCTTACATAATTAAGCAAACCAAAAGATATCAAGTCTCGAAGTTTCTCAAAAATTGACCACAGATTATCAATTTCTCCAAACTGGATAACTACAAATTTGGCTTAGTCCTTAATTATATACTCACAATGAGTATCTACTAGTCAATACTAATTTGGGTAAATCTACTACAGAACCAAACTAACTTAAGACAAAGTATCCAATCGATACGTCAGTGTATCGTGAGTACTTCTAAAACCCTAATTACTACTTGCTGCAAAATAAACAGTGTAACACTATTTCCTAATGCACTAACTGCCAACCATTTGTTTTCCAGATATTCACAGATAGTGTCCGTATAGTTAATGTTGCCGATGCGTAGTCAGCATTAGTCACAAAAGTCCAGATAAATGTTGATCAATGGTTGGAAACATCCTGAGTTCGTACAATGCACTTAGTCATTCTAGTCCCCAATTTAATCGTGTCCGTCAAATTAGTTTGTATCAAGGATTTACTTTTGATCTCTGACAATGCTCTCCTGGATGTTTGGTTTAGTCTTCTTTCGTCTGATTCACCTAAACCGCCCGTATGATTTGTGATAGGCGTATGTGGGTGTCGGCGCCATTTCGAAATACTTGCATCATCTTCAATTGTCGCCACATGTCCTTGCAGAAATATAGTATATTCTACAGTCTTTCTACTAAAGTCACACTATCAAATGTAAGTATTACGCAGACCTAGACAGAACATTTTCTGAGTCTTTAGTCTCCTCTCATAGCTGTATTTACTGAACTAAAGATTTCAAATCTCAACACACCCCTAAATAGTTAGACTTTGTTACTCACTTAGTCTAATAGCCTCTGTGCAAAATTGCAGTTTAGGAGGAGGGAGGGATTTAGTTAACATGTCAGCCACCATCTTCTCATCTAGTAAATAACATACTTTAATGACTTTTGTAAGCACTTTTTCTATGACAAAGTGAAGTATTACATCCATGTGTTTGCTTTTAAAGTGATGGCTGCGGTTAGAGGCAATTACAATGGCGGCCTGGTTGCCACACCAGATAGCTTCAAGACTTGTTAGCATATACCCAAGTTCTGGTAAAATAGACTTGACCCATAGGAGCTCTTTGAGGGCGGAAGCTGCCGCCATATATTATGACTCCATTGTAGATTGAATTGTGACCTTTTGTAATTTGCTCTTCGAGGAGCAAGTTCCATGTCTAATCTTCAGAACAAAACCGGTTGTAGATTTGCGGCTTGGCATGTCTCCATAGCTAGCATGGCTCAATGTCTGAATTTTCACCTCTCCTCCTCCGAGTACAAGCTAAAGGTTTTAAGTACTTACAAGATATCTCATCACCCTTTTTGTTGCTTCCAAGACTGCCTTTTAGGGATTCTACAGACTTTTACTCAACACTCCCACAGCTACTGCAACATTCTGTCTCGTACACTTTATAAAATATATAAGACTTCCGACTAACTGTCTATATTGCTTTTAGGCTATAAATTCTTCCTTTCGTGTCTCTTGATTCTCACTAACTATTATCTCCGAATCTGAATCACTTCGTTCCAACTTTTGCCTGAATTCCATCCGAGTTACATATCATTCTAGATTTATCATTTCATATTTTTCTAGCATATTACCTATTGCTTCTTTGTAAGTCAATATAATCAGCCTTTTGTTTCTGTCTCTTTCTGTAGAAATAAAAGTTTATTTTAGTATTTTCTAGGTTTTGCAAAATGCAGAAAAGAAGCCGAGGCAGTCTGCCTCTAACTTTTCTCTTCAGCTCCCACACTTGTCGTAGTCACTGAAGGTTGAAGAGGGAGCTAGAGCCATGGCTACCTATGCTGATTAGAGATAGAGTTACGGGTTGTAGATTTTTGTAGATTTACTAAAATGAAAATTGACGGACCTAGGGTTTGAACTTGGTACCTAGCGCCCGTCAACTTAGCCTGTAGCCTTAGCCATTTAGTCTGCCATCATGCTTAAAGATATATAGTTTGATAGGTATTTAAATGTTAACACATAGTCTATTTCATTTAACGGATCTTTAAACATAGACTCACTTTGTAAAGTACGGCGTACGAAACATCCGAAACGAATACTGCGCATTTTGTTTAGAAAGCGAAACAAATACTGCGGAAGTATTTATGACGGTCACGATTGTAATCCGGCTTAATCGGACGGCCACGAAGCATGCCGAGATCGTGAAATAGGTTTTCGGCGGTTTGCGGTTGACGTCACGTCAATTGCCACGTGGCAAAATCACATTGGATTGCGACATCTCTTGGGATTCCAAGAACGAATCCAAAAATGGCATGTGTCGACTTGTTGGCCATGTTGTACAATATCCGTACATAAAGTACATTGGCACTTGTACCTTATGTACGATACACTATTATGATTGGTGCCGTACTTCAGTAGATAGATTTTAGAGAGAGATAGGACTTAAAAAATTTTGATAGATTGGACCCTCTCTCCCAGAGAGCTTCTGTACAAAAGGTCAACTTTGACCCTTCATAACTCACTGCTTAGGGGAGCAAATTCAGAGATTATTTTTGCTATAGACTCACGGGAGTCTTGCCTTTACAGGGGTGAAGGTGGTCTGAGTTTTTGTTTGCCAGGGTGGCAGTAATTCTTGCTGAAACACAAAGGGGTCAGGGTTATCTTAGAGGCTTCGTGTGAGCTACCTACTCTGAGGTCCTATGGAGGTCTCAGAGTTACAGGTTATGGGCCCACCATCTAGGGTGCCCATATTCAATGGAGCTGGCTTCATATACTTGGAAAGTATGATGACAAGAGCTCTATGTGAGAAACGGTTTTGGGGAATAGTGAGTGGACGGGTGAGGCGTCCATCCAATCTTGGGATACCTCCAGGGTTTACAGGAGGAAAATTCACTAGAGATGCAGATTCATCTTCAACGGAGGAGACAAAGGAAGGAGAGGTGGTGGACAAAGGCAAGGAGAAGGAGACGGTCACACCAATAGCAACCGGTTCGGCATTCATGTCACCTATTCCGAGGAACGAGGAGAATGATATCGATACGTGGGACTACAACAATATGGCGGCTAAGCACTTCATCCTCCGCCATCTTACTCAAGGGCTTACATCTCCCCATTTGCAAGTAGAGAGGGCATCCGATCTTTGGATGGCTCTCATAGAGATGTATCGAAGTGGTACGATTCAGCAACAACAGTTGGTTGATCAGAAAATTAAAGAGTATGTGTACAAAGGGGGGAAGATGTTGGATTTTTGCAATGAGCTTGCTACACTTTTCATGGAACTAGAAAGTGCTGGAAAAGTCTTTAGTGAAAAGGAAAAGGTTAACTGTTTACTGATGAAGTTACCCGAGGAGTTTGAGAACATAGTCAACCGTTTGCAGGACTTAGCGGACTCAAGGTGGATTTGGAATTCAGTGGTAGGGATGATTCTCGTTCGCGATAATACAATTGAGATCCGAAGGGGAGGAAAGAGTGGGCAAGCTTTAGCAGCCGGGACCGATTGGCGAAACAATGATTCCAGAAAACAGGTTGGAAATTATTGAGGGGAGGGGCAGAAAAATCAGACCGAGGAGTTCGCACCAAGGACTCCTAAGGGACTATGCCATTTTTGTAAGAAACCCGGGCACTATATGGCTGAATGCACTAAGTTAACCGAGCTGCGGTTAAAGGAGGGGCAGACTGGTGGACTTGCGCGAGGAAAGAAAAAGGCCCTTCTAACGCAGGTACATGAGGCGGAATCCGAGGACGAGGACGATGAACTCCTATTGGATGAGGAGTTGGAAACGAAAAACGAGGTTTAAATTCCACGAAAACATAAATGTGCTTTCGGTGGATTGAAAGGTGAAGCAGGCTGGATTGTAGATTCAGGAGCATCCATGCACATGTGTAAAGATAAATACCTGTTCACTAAGATACAAAAGATTCCCACCGTAGAGATAGAGTACAAGGATGGGAGGATAGTCACTACTACTCTTGTAGGATCGGTAGATCTAAAAGTGTTAGTAGAAGGAAAGACATCTATAGTTACATTCTCCGATGTGTTGTTTATTCCGGAGCTGAACAAAAACCTCATCTCTACATCTGTTTTAGATGATAAGGGTTTTGATACTAGCACTAGGAAAGGAGTCTTTACTGCTAGCTTTGAGGAGGAAGTTTATTTCACTGCTGAAAAAGGTAGCCAATGGATGTTTAGGCTGATTTTAAGCAATGAAAAGAAGAAACTTTATTATGCTGGTGTTCATGATATAATGTTGTGGCATAAGAGGCTTGGGCATGTGAATCTAGATAAGTTAAGAGAGATGAAAAAGATGGGAGTAGTGGAAGGGATTCAGTTTGGTGAAAGTGAGAATCTAAGTGATTGTAGGGGATGTGCTCAAGGTAAAGCACACAGGTTGCCCTTCCCAAAAACTGCCACCTATAAGGGAGAAAAGATTCTAGATTTAGTACACACAGATATTTGGGGGCCGGCCAGAGTGCCATCACCCAGGGGGAAGAGATTTATGATGACTATCACCGATGATTGGTCTCGGTATTCCAGAGTGTATTTTTTGAAAAATATGTCAGAGGCTCAGAAATGTTTTAAACAATATAAAGCATGGAGTGAAAAACTCCATGAAACCTCAATCAAGAGAGTAAAGAGTGACAATGGTGGCGAGTATACCTCTAACCAGTTTGAGGATTTTTTGAGAGAAGATGGAGTGCAACACTAAAAGACAGTTCGTGAAAATCCTGAGCAGAATGGTGTAGCTGAAAGATTAAATAGAACACTGAGTGATAGTGGTAGGAGTATGCTGTCCGATAAGAAGATAGGAAAGAAGTTTTGGGCCGAAGCAATGAACTGTGCAAATTATCTCAAAAATAGAGTTCTTTCTTCAGCAGTAAAAGGCCAAACACCTTATGAGAGATGGACAGGCCGAAAACCAGATGTTTCACACTTAAATGTTTTCGGTAGTCAAGTGTTCAGTTTAGACACAGATCGGTCAAACTGGAAGTTAGACCCAAAAGGAAAACCAGGATATCTACTAGGATATGATGAAGATGTAAAAGGATATTGAGTCTATGATCTCAAAAGAGAGGATATTATTCTAGTGAAGCATCTAGTGGTTATGGATGAAGGAAAATCTATTGATCCCTTTAAGCATACAAGGACAGTCAAGATCAGATTTGAGTCAGAAAATTCTGATGACTTTGAGCTTCCTAACTATCCAGGATTTCAAGAAGATGATGATCTTGCAGGTACGAATCAGATCGAGAAGGACCTAAATGTGGAACCCCTTGTATTAACTCTAACCGAATCGGAAGACGTGGTGGAAATCCACCCGGAATCAAGGGATAGGGGAGAAGTAGAAACTGTTCGGAAAAATCCAAGAGAACCATCTATTCCGGCAACCGAGTTTAAGGAGGAAGAAGAAGCAGCAAAAGACTGCAAGAGAGACAAGTTAACAATAAGGTAACCAAACTGTCTCACCCCGATGAACCTCAAACTTATAATGAGGCAATGACTTGTCCTGAAAGAAACCGGTGGAAAACAGCCATAAATGAGGAGATGGCCTCAATTATGACGGCCGATACGTGGGAATTGGTGGATTGTCCTCCTGACACGAAGCCAATTTGGTGTAAGTGGGTATTTAAGCTGAAACTCAACCCGGATAACACCATTGAGCGCTACAAGGCTCGGTTAGTGGCGAAGGGATTTACCCAAAAAGAGGGAATTGACTACGAGGAGACTTTTGCTCCGGTCGTTAGGTTTCCTTCGGCTCGGATACTTCTCAGTATGGCGGCAGCAGAAGACATGGAAGTGCATCAGATGGACATCAAGACGGCCTTCCTACATGGAGAGTTGGAAGAGGAAATTTTTATGCGACAGCCTGAAGGATTTGTGGAGCAAGGGGAGGAAAGCAAGGTATGCCGATTGATCAAATCTTTGTATGGGCTGAAACAGGCGCCCCGGCAATGGAACAAGAAGCTCGATGATTTTCTTACAGGTTTGGGATATATTCGGATCACCTCAGATTACTCTATATATTTGTTTGAAGATGAGGAAGGAATTATTTTTATTGCAATTTATGTCGATGATTTGCTTGTTTTAAGTAAATCTATGGATAAAATAAATAAGTTGAAAAATGATTTAAAAGGAAGATTTGAGATGAAGGATATGGGAGAAGCAAGGTATATTTTGGGAATTCAGGTAGAAAGGGACAGAGAGAGAAAGATAATCAGATTAACTCAAAAAGAGGCCATTAGAAACATGTTAGAAAAATTCCAAATGGACAAGGCTAATTGTTGTACCACTCCTATGGATTTAAAGAAGGGAAGTGAGGGGAGTGAGGAAGAGGGAGTTATAATCTTAGATGATGAGGTAAGCCCGGAAGAGAAAAGATTTATGCAGACCATCCCTTATAGACAAGTAGTGGGCAGCCTAATATATTTTATGAATTGTACCCGTCCGAACATAGCCGCAGCTGTAGGAGTACTAAGTAGGAGTCTGAATGCTCCCACTAAGAAAGATTGGGAGGCAGCTAAGAGAGTCCTTAGATATCTCATAGGAACTAGGGATCTATGGTTGCATTTGGGTGGGAAAAATACTGACATCACCACTTGGAGTGATGCCAGCTATGGGGATGCTCCTATGAGGAGATGCACATCTGGATATGTATTGTATGTGGGTGATGGGGCTAGCTGCTGGAGCAGCAAGCAGCAAAAGGTCATTGCTTAGTCCACCATGGAGGCTGAGTACATGGCTTCTTGCTCTGCTGTAAAAGAATTAATGTGGGTGAAGTCTTTGCTAGGTGAGCTTTGTCAACTTAAGTGTGGTGTCCAAAAAGTGTTTTGTGATAATCAAGCTGCCATTGCCATTTCTGCCAATCCTAAACATCACTTTAAAGCCAAACACATGGACATTAGGCTTAGCTTTGTTAGGGAGAAAGTAGAAAACAAGATAATCAGTTTGGAGTATAAACCAGATAGTGAAATGGTAGCTGATATGATGACCAAACCTGTTCCTTCCCCTAAATTAATTTTCTGCCGGGAGAAGTGTGGTCTTAAAATAAAGAGTGACTAGAAAATAAGGGGAGTGTAGAAATAAAAGGTTATTTTAGTATTTTCTAGGTTTTGCAAAATGCAGAAAAGAAGCCGAGGCAGTCTGCCTCTAACTTCTCTCTTCAGCTCCCACACTTGTCGTAGTCACTGAAGGTTGAAGAGGGAGCTAGAGCCATGGCTGCCTATGCTGATTAGAGATAGAGTTACGGGTTGTTGATTTTGGTAGATTTACTAAAATGAAAATTGACGGACCTAGGGTTTGAACTTGGTACCTACCGCTTGTCAACTTAGCCTGTAGCCTTAGCCATTTAGTCTGCCATCATGCTTAAAGATATATAGTTTGATAGGTATTTAAATGTTAACACATAGTCTATTTTATTTAACAGATCTTGAAACATAGACACACTTTGTAAAGTACGGCGTACGAAACATCCGAAACGAATACTGCGCATTTTATTTAGAAAGCGAAACAATACTGCGGAAGTATTTATGACGGTCACGATTGTAATCCGGCTTAATTGGACGGCCACGAAGCATGCCGAGATCGTGGAATAGGTTTTTGGCGGTTTGCGGTTGACGTCACGTCAATTGCCACGTGGCAAAATCACATTGGATTGCGACATCTCTTGGGATTCCAAGAACGAATCCAAAAATGGCATGTGTCGACTTGTTGGCCATGTTGTACAATATCCGTACATAAAGTACATCGGCACTTATACCTTATGTACGATACACTATTATAATTGGTGCCGTACTTCAGTAGATAGAGTTTAGAGAGAGATAGGTGTTGATATTTGAGTATTTTATAGGTCTGTATTAGGATAGAAAAAGAGCTGAGGCGGTGTGCCTCTAACTCCCCTTTCTAAGCCCCCTTACTTGTTGTAGTCACTGAAGGCTGGATAGGGAGCTAGAGCCATGGCTGCATAGGCTCTCTTGAGAAGACAGGGGGTAAATTAGGTAGACTTACCAAAAGTTAGTTGACGGACCCAGGAATTGATCTTGGTACCTACCGTCCGTCAATCCGCATAAGCCGTTAGCTCTAGCCATTATGTCTAAAACAGATATTACGATATATAGGGTTTGACAAATATATAAATCGTTATATGTAGATTAATCCGTTTAACGGCTAATAGATACTTAGTACATAGATACAGTTTAATTTAGTACGAAGTACGGAATGGTGGCAGAACGGATACCGCGCATTTGTTTCGATAGCGAAACAAATACCGCGCATTTGTTTCGACAGCGAAACAAATACCGCGCATTTGTTTCGATAGCGAAACAAATACCGCGCGTCAATTTTCAGCGGCTAGGATTATAGCCGGTTTTGATCAGACGGCCACGATAGGCGCCGCGATCACGGAAAAGGCATTTTTGGCGTTTTACGGTCTTTGCCACGCCAGATGACACGTGGCGTGATAACATTGGACTACGGGAATTTCGGAGATTACACGAACTAATCCTACTTTGACACGTGTCGACATTTTGGCCATGTCGTACAATGGCCGTACAGAAAGTACACCGCCACCTGTACTTTTCTGTACGACACAGTAATTTGATTGGTGCCGTACTTCAGTAGATAGAGTTTTAGAGAGGGTATAGGACTTAGAAAATTTTGAGTAGGCAGCTGCCTCTCCCAGAGAGCACCCTGTATAAATGGCAAACTTTAGCCAGCCATAACTATCAATTTACTTGACCATTTTCAGTGATTCTTTTTGCTGCGGACTCGGGGGAGTTCAGGCTACACAGGGGTGTAGTCAGTCAGAGTTTTTGTCTGCCAGGGTGGCTGTATTTCTAAGGGAAAGTCAAAGTGGGTGAATGTGTCCAAATCTCATATTCTAACTTTGCATTCTGTTGTGGAACTGAGCACACAGAAAGTGTTATTTCACAGGGGTGAATCAATATTGGGGTTCTGACTGTCAAGGGGTCAGTCACTTGGGTTTATATTAACTTGGAGTCGGCACTATCTAGATAAGCTTCTTTTGGATCTGCATACTCTGAGGGCCAATGGAGGTCTCAGAGTTTCAATAGGACTTAGAAAAATTTGATAGATTGGACCCTCTCTCCCAGAGAGCTTCTGTACAAAAGGTTAACTTTGACCCTTCATAACTCACTGCTCAGGGGAGCAAATTCAGAGATTCTTTTTGCTATAGACTCAAGGGAGTCTTGTCTTTACAGGGGTGAAGGTGGTCTGAGTTTTTGTTTGCCAGGGTGGCAGTTATTCTTGCTGAAACACAAAGGGGTCAGGGTTATCTTAGAGGCTTCGTGTGAGCTGCCTACTCTGAGGTCCTATGGAGGTCTCAGAGTTACACTTTCAACCTGTATGCCTAAGATATACTTGGCCACATCGATGTCCTTCATCTTAAACCTAGACCTTAAAGTTGCTTTAATGCGGTTTATCTCATCCATTAACTTAATGATTAGTAATAAGTCATCCACATATACAGCAATGTATACTATCCAATCCTCCCCTTGTAAAACGTATACAGAATGATCCTAGCTAATTCTCTTAAAACCTAGCCTAGTCAAAAACTCTTTTAACTTTAAATTCCATTCTATAGGTGCTTGTTTTAGCCCATACAAAGATTTTATCAGTTTACACACAAATTCATCTTTTCCTCTTTCTACATTCATATCAAGTTGCTTCATGTATATGGTCTCTTCTAACTCTCCATGCAAAAAGGTTGTTTTAACATCCATTTGATGTATTTCCATATTCTCTATAGCGGCTAGACTTAGAAGAATTCTGAAAGAAAGAAATTTAGCAACTTGAGAGAAGGTTTCTTCAATGTTCATACCTTATTTTTGATTATATCCTTTGGCCACTAGTCTGGCCTTATACTTTTTGTAAAAGGACAAGGAATATAAGCACCACAATCCACCACGATGCAGAGCGGAAAGCTCCAAGGATCTTCCCGTAGCAACTGCAGGCGCACAGAGCAGTTAACAGTCAAGGTTGCGCTTTATTTCTCAAAAGAGGATTTTAATATTCAACGCTCGCTGCGAAGGCCTACTTAAAGAGTTTGCTATCCACTAGGCCTATCTGACTATTTAAACTAGCTAGCTGCTAGTCAACCTAGAACTGTACAACTGTACAGGTGGACCTTCACGGTCAACCAAGACAATTCCTCAAAATATCTTCTAGAACAATACCGTTCTATCTACATTCCGCGGCGTTGCTATACTGCTAAGTTGCGTTGCTCTGCTGCTAAGTTGCGTTGCTCTGCTACGCTGCTATGCTGCTATGCAACCAAGTAGGTATGTTGCTAAGCTGCTATACTGCTATGTTACGATGGTCTAGAATCGCTGCTGCGCTGCTCTAACATCGCAACCATAACAGCCTAGTTGTTAACTACTAAGTACCCAACTCTGTAACCCTGTTATAGTGCCTCTCACTAGGGCTTGAGCGTTACGCTGAACCTTCTATCTCAGGGAAACTGCAATTGCCAGAGTATATCGTTTGTCTCTTCGCGGTACTCTTCGAATTCCTGTCACAGGGTGTCGAGGTTGTTTTGGAGCTGCTCACATCGAGTCTTTAGCAACGCAATATGATGGTCTACCGTTGCCAGACGTCTCCGAATGATTCGCTCCCGCACTTGGTCCTCCCCCTCCTCTGGTACAGCCTCGGGACCCTCGGGTTGCCGCGGAATGGCCGCGGGTGTAGGCTCTTCTGGTGCCGGAATTTGGGGCGATTTGGGTTTTGCAAGTTGTTGTGCCTCTTCCGCCTCCTTTTCAGCCGGTTCCCACCTAGGTATCTTTCTTAGCTTGAAGGACGCATATTTTCGGCAGCTCGGGCCCGCTGCACAACGTTATTTCTGGCTAGCTTGAGTGCTCGTACTTCGGGGTGACCTCTGCCCGAGCAATGATGTTATGGAGGCGAACATCCCACGGGTGATAACGGCGGAGTAACCCGGGAACATCCACCCTGTACCGATAGTTATCCTCAACTACTTCCAAAAACAGTAGGACATGGGGGTTTAGTTGCACATAACCCTTGTGGTTGTTCCCGAGGTCCTTTGTTCTTATAAAATTCTAGGCCGGGTGTGACGGTACGCTGGCGAGGATAAAGATAGGATCCCCAGGTTTTCTCGTACGCCACTCCTTGGGCCACTCCTTCGGATCCCAATACAGGCGCTCCGCAAAGCTGAAGGCGAGAGGCAGATGATGTGTGTCGGCAGGAAGTCGGAAGAGGTAATCGGGAATTTCCTCTCCCTCTTCGCTCTCCTCGGCCGTTCCCTTTGGCTTTCTCGAAGGAGAAACACCTCGTCTCCACTAGGGTATTGTGCTTCCGCTTTCTTTTCCGCGCTTTTGGAGGACTGCTCGTCTGCGGTACTCTCCTTGTTGGTGTCTCTCATCACCTCCAGATCCGAGGCGCGCTCCTCAATTGGCGGAGGCGTTGGTTCTCGTTCTGGTTCCTCCGCCTCCAAGAGCTCATCATCCTCCTTATATTCTTAATCCCCTTCCCGGGTTGGGGTGTATTCGCTGTCCTGTGAGTTTTCCGACCCCTCCCCTTCAATGGTTTCTGCCGACCCTGCCTTGCTACTGGCGGTTTCTTCTGCTTCCGGCTCCGCTTCTACCTCTCCTCTCTGGTCTGCCTCTACCATGACCTCCGCTGCCATTAATAATATTTTGGGACGGGTCACATCTCCTTGACCCACTCGTACAAGCCTCCTCCTTTTCGGTGGTGGAGAGGACGATAACGCCATAGACATTGTTGTACAAGACAATTCCGGTAATTCTAGATGTGAAGGTAAACTGACCGCGCGGAGAGAAGCAATCTCTAAGCTGTCGAGACTCGGTTGGTCGCCAAGGCGGATGGCGGCATTATCAACAAGGGTAGAGGGTTTCATTTTTGGATTCCACGAAGCGTCGCAGCGTGCGAAGGTGTCGCAGCGTCCAACATTCATAAAAGTGCGCTGCTGCGGCAAAACCAAAGGTTCGTTGTTACCAACGTGGTGAAACCCAATTGCGCCGTTGCGCTTTCCTCTCAGCGCAGCGGTGGTGCTGCATTCCTCTGACACCATCGTGACCATGTTGCGCTACGGTGGTTGTGCTGCTATAGCGCTGCGGTGCGGTAACATCTCCGCTGCGTTTCTTTGCCGCGTCCCCAATATAATTGCGATGGTTCGGACACTGCATTTCGTTCCTTTATTGCAGCGGCTGCGATTTCCCCTCCGGCGAAGCTGAGTGTCCTCACTCTGGTGAAACCGGTGCAGCAACTCTGGGGAATGTAGATCCTCCTCGTCCACCCAAGAGTCATCCTCAGCACCGTAGCCCTTCCAACGCACCAAATATTGGCTAGAGTTAGAATTCTGAGAGCGGCGCGATTAAAGGATCTCTTCCACCTCATACTCGTCTGAGGTACCCCGAACGGGTGATAAAGGAGTATTCCGTCGTCGATTAGGAAACATCGAATCAGGGTCGCGGAATGGTTTAAGGAGTGAAACATGGAAGACATTATGGATATGCCTGTATTTTGAAATATCCAACTTATAAGCCACTTCGCCCACACGGGAGAGAACTGTGAATGGGCGCGTGAATTTCGGTGCGAACTTCTTAGAGAGGGCACCCGACAAGGAGAGGTTTGCCATATTAAGGCAAACCATTTCCCGCACGCTAAAGATGGCGTCCCTTCGGTGAGCGTCGACCTGCAACTTTGGGCGATCCTTTGCTAACTGTAGCGCCCTGGCCACCTTTTCTAGGTTTTCTTTTAGCGTTTTGGCAAAATCTTGAGCTGCTGGCGTATGGCCGTCCGCTACCAATAAGTTTTGGGGAAGAGTGGGCTGTCGTCCATTTAGGGAGAATGGCGTAGCATTCATAGACAAGTGCACCGTACTGTTGTACGCCACCTCAATTGCTGTTAAATGGTCCACCCAATCCGTTTGGTGCACCGAAACATAAACCCCCAACGCTTCCTCCAGAGTACGATTCACCCTTTCAGTCTGACAATCAGTTTGAGGGTGGTAAGTTGTGGACATAGCCAACTACGTACCACACAGGGCATATAGATTTCTCCAAAAGTGGCTCACGAATTTGCGATCGCGGTCGCTGACGATCCTCTTCGCGAGTCCGTGATGGGGAAATATCTCCCGAAAGAATAAGTCGCGATGTCTCATGCTGTGGCTGTGGTGGACGTTGGTAGGAAATGGGCCATTTTCGTCAAATAATCCACAACAACGAAGATTGAGTCATAGCCCTTTTTAGTTAGCGTAAGGGCTACAATGAAATCCATCGAAATCGCCTCTTAAGGAACAGATGGTATGGGAAGGGGTTGTAATAGGCCTTCTTGCCCTGAATCCGATTTGTTCCTATTACAGGAGTCACACGTCCGGACATATTCCGCAATGTCGGGAGTCATGTTCGGCTAGTAATACGCCTTAGCGACACGCGCCATTGTTTTATCCCGCCCAAAGTGTCTGCTGATCGGCTCGTCGTGGCTCTGTTTAAGAATCGAGTGACGTAACTCCGTATTTGTCGGAACATAAAGTCTTGTTGTTTTACTCGGTCTGTACCGCCACATACCATTGGCGGTTCGAATTAGTACCTTCCGTTTGCTGAGTTCCTTCATTTTGTCATCGTCGTCATAGGCAGCCTTTATCCTCTTTAACCACTGTTCGTCCACTTGCATCGTATTGATGACTGCGCTCAGTTTCGGGTCTTGCAGTGCAGTCGCCGCTGCGGTGTTCTCTTTCACCGAGCTTACGTTTACATGTTGCAATGCTTGCGGTCGTTGCTTCTCTACTGGCGCAGCGACTCCTGGTCTTTTTGAAAGCACATCCCCCAGGTTTGAATGTCCGGTTTATACTCGATGATCAGTTCCGGTCCAAAGGTCTGAAGAAACGTCATCCATTGCACTTGTTTCTTTGGCAACTTTGGCTGTGTTTGTACGTACTATAGGGCGTGGTGATCCATGATAATTGTGATGCGCTGAGCGTGGTGATCCGTGATAATTGTGATCTGCTTCCCCTGAACGTAACATTTCCAAACTTCTAGCGCGTTGATGATCGCAATTGTCTCCTTTTCATTGGTGGCTCAGTTAAGCTCCGCTGCCTTTAGTTTTCGACTGTCGTAGGCAATGGGTTGTAGGCCTTTTCCTTGATCTTGCATAAGGATCGCTCCAATAGCCGTATCGCTGGCGTCTGTAATTATCGTCCAAGGTAATTCCGGGTCGGGAACAGCTAAAACAGGGGCGGTAACCAACCGCTCTTTTAGCGTGTTAAAAGCTGCCTTTTGCGCCGATTTCCACTCGTAGGGCACGTCATTTTTAAGTAGTCCCGTGAGTGGTGCAGCGATTTTGGCGAAACCTTTGACAAAACGTCGATAGTTGGAGCATAACCCTAGAAAGCTCCGTAATTCTGTAATGTTCATCGGTTGCGGCCACTCCTTCACTGCCCTCGTTTTGTTCGGATCCACTGTGATTCTGTCCTCGCTTACCACATGGCCCAGAAAATCAATTTTCTCCTTCAACAAGTCACATTTATTCCTCTTTGCATACAACTTATTTTCCCGAAGGGCTTGTAGGACCGTTTGTAGGTGCTTCATGTGATCCTCCAGCGTTCGGCTATACACCAAGATGTCGTCTAGAAAGACGATTACAAATGCATCCAGATATTGCCGAAAGATGGAGTTCATCAAATGCATAAAAGTCGCCAGCGCATTGGTTAACCTGAACGGCATTACCCGAAACTGGAAATGGCCATACCGAGTTCTAAACGACGTCTTTTCCACATCCTCCTCTGGAATCCTAATCTGGTGATAACCGCTCCGCAAATCTATTTTTGAGAAATATTTAGCACCTCGAAGTCGATCAAACAATTCGTCTATTCGCGGTAAAAGGTACGCATTCTTCACTGTTAACTTGTTTAGCGCTCGGTAGTCCACACACATAGGAAAACCTCCATCTTTTTTGTTCACGAAGAGAACGGGGGTTCCATACTGTGACTTGCTCGGTTCTATTGCTCTGACTTTGACCAACTCCGCGAGTTGCTTTTTGAGTTTGTCTAATTCGGTGTGTTACTCATCTTGTTCATCTGATTAGCCGGGGGTACCGCCCCGGGAACAAGTTCTATCTTGTGGTCTACTTCGCGCTTCGGAGGTAAGCCCTCCGGGAGCTTTGGGGGAAAAACATCTACGTACTCCTCGAGAAGTTTTGTCACGACTTCCGGGGCCTCTTCGGAAGTCTTTCCGGTGTCGTCACTTTCTTTTGAGTCGAAGTCAGGGTCCCTCTTCTTCCATTCCTCCGGAATCTCCTCCTTCGCCTCCTCCATGGGCTAGACGACCGCTACACCAATAGTTTCCCCTTTTCTGAGTGCCCTCTTAAGCTGTAAAGCCGAAAGTAGGCGTCCCTCTTCCGCTCCTTTACCAGCCGCTCCCACTTTTACCTCAAACTCTTCTTCACCCTTCGTCACTCTCATGGCCCCACTTCTCTAATCGATCGTCAAATTCCATTTTTGCAGCCACGGCTTCCCCAAGATTACCTCATGGTCCCCAAGAGGTAACACATGAAGAGTGTCGCACCATCGGAATTTCTCGATTCTGATGCGTAACCTCGGAGTAAGATGGGTAATAGATAAGGAACTTCCGTCTGCCAATTGTACCGGCTGATGATCCTTAAGTATCGCGAGAGGAAGTTTCAACTTTTTCACCGTCGCCTCGTTGATGAAATTTCCCGATGCTCCGGAGTCCACCATGAAGCTGGTTGCGCACACTCCGATTTGACCCCGAAATATCAAAGGGTCTCCTCCTTCACCGGCTAACCTCATGACAGTAAGTTTCCCCTTCCGAGGATTTTACCGTTTTTGACATTCACGGGCCATATGGTCCGAGGAACCGCACTGGAAGCATAAGCCATTTTGCCTCCTTCGTTGGAGCTCCTCGGGGAACAAGTTGTTGGCCTTGGTCTTGATAGCTTTCTTCTTTTTCCGCAGTAGGTTGACCACCTCCTTATCATCATCAATTGCTCCAAGCTCCATGGGAGTTGGACCATCGTCTCGAAGACCCCCTCCACCACTACTCAACCCATAATGAAAAGGTTGTTGGAAGGTGAAGTCGACTGAATCGGTCCGCTCAACAAAGTGAATGATCGCTGAGAGACTAGGAGTTGTGCTTTCCCGAGCGAGCCATTGCTCCACATCCCTACGAATGGAGAATTGAGCCCCTTCACGTAGCGATCCACAACTTCATCCTCCGTCATGGTAGGTATTTGCACCTTGCACTCCAAAAACCGTTGTGTAAACTCCAACACCGAAGTTGTTGCTTCAACACTGCGATCTTATCTCTTGCAGCCTTAACCGTATTAACAGGCTGCCAGGCGTCACCGAGTATTTGAACGAAGAGAGCCCAAACCGTCGGTATCTCATCATTATCCACCAATGACCTCAACCATGCACCCGCTGCCCCCTTAAGAAGACCACCCGCGTAGTGAATCTTCTCACGGTCCGACAGGCTAGGAAAATTCTCAAGATAAGTCGCAACAAAGAATAGCCACGTGTCTAGGTTCTTGTGTCTTGCAAGGTCGAAATCATCGAGAAGTCGTAATTTCGGTCTCCTATAGTCCCTCTCCATGCCTCCATGAGGTCGCTCACCAAGACGAGATTCCAAAGTTGCGACGGTGTTGCTCAGCTGCGTGTTCTGTAATCTAACGTTTTCTAACTCCCTCAAAACTTGCGCTAACATTTCCGTAGTGGACACGCTTTGTTCACCCATGCTGTCGAGTCACGGGGAAAAGCTCCGATACCAGTGTAAAAGGACAAGAAATATAAGCACCACAATCTACCACGATGCAAAGCGGAAAGTTCTAAGGATCTTCCCGTAGCAACAGCAGGCGCACACAACAGTTAATTCTCAAGGTTGCACTTTATTACTCAAAAGAGGATTACAATATTCACCGCTCACTGCGAAGGTCTACTCAAAGAGTTTACTATCCACTAGGCCTATCTGACTATTTAAACTAGCTAGTTGCTAGTCAACCTAGTACTGTACAACTGTACATGTGGACTTTCACAGTCAACCGAGACAATTCCCCAAAATATCTTCTAGAACAATACCGTTCTATCTACATTCTGCGGCGTTGCTATACTGCTAAGCTGCGTTGCGCTGCTGCGCTGCTATGCTGCTACGCCACTAAGTAGCTATGATGCTAAGCTGCTATACTGCTATGTTGCGCTGATCTGGAATCGCAGCTGCGCTGCTCTGACATCGCAACCATAGCAGCCTAGTTGCTAACTACTAAGTACCCAACTTTGTAACCGTGTTACACCTTTTAATGGTGTTATCTGGGTTCAGTTCACCTTGAATACCCATTCGCTGCTGATTGCTTATGTGCCCGGAGGAAGATGTTGAAATTTATGTATTTTTCAGGTCTGTATTGGAAAAATAAATAGAATATTGAAAAAAGGTAATTAATAGTTCACTTCTATATTTTAGTTAGAATGTAAAGAGAGAGAAAGAGAGGACCAAAGGCAGGCCATGGCTGCTGTGTAATTTAGAAGGAGGAGAATGAATTAGAAGGTATTTTAGCAAAATAGTGCCTCTAGCCGGATTTCAACCGGGGTCTGCAGAATACTATATAGACCTACGCCTTATCCATTAAGGCAATACCGAAACGATAAACATGAAATGTTTCATGCATATATATCTATTGATCTAGGGACTAATTCGCAACAGACAAACAAAAACGTGCATTTATCAATTCATACATGGAAGCGAATCGAAGCCGTATAAATACAACTCATTCAACAGCCACCATTACAGCCGCCACCCACAATGAGATTTCGGCGGCCTTTGGGGATAGCCTCACGTGGTGCCACGTGGCGCCACATTATTTGATATCGGAGAGATGGGAGGAGGAACCATGGCTCCCAATTTGGCAGATGTCACCTTGTAGACCATGTCGTACAATGGCCGTACAATAAGTACATCGCCCATTGTATGTTTTTGTACTATATAGTCTTCCTATTGGAATAGGGTGTTGTAGTAGGTAGTCGTGAGTAGGTAGACCAAGACTTATTGATATTTAGGTACCTCTCCCTAAGAGAGCTTGTAACTATAAAGGTCATCTTTGACCAGTCATAACTTAATGCTCAAAGGAGCAAATTCAATGATTCTATTTGATGCGGACACAAGGGAGTCTAGCCTACATAGGGGTGTAGTCGGTCAGAGCTTTTGTCTGCCACGGTGGCTGCAGTTCTAAGGGAAAGTCAAAGTGGGTGAATGTGTCCAAAACTCATATTCTAACTTTGCATTCTGTGGTGGAACTGAGCACACACAAAGTCTTATTTCACAGGGGTGAAGCTATAATGGGGTTTTGATTGTCAAGGGGTCAATCATTTGGGTTTATATCAAGTTGGAGTCGGCACTATTTAGATTAGCTTCTTTTGGATCTGCAATTTATGTGTGGCAATGGAGCCCATAGAATTTCAGAAGATCCACCAGCTCCCATGTATTTGCCTCTATAATAGACTTCATTTTGTTTTTTGCCTCGATCTGGTGATTTCACTCAGATGATGAAAAAGCCTATTGAATTGATATAGGCTCCTGTGTTGCTGCAGAAAAAGCAAAGTGAGAACTTGTTTGCAGACGACTGGTAGATCTCCTTCCCTCGGAAATAATGAGAGTGATATTTTCGGCATCCTTTGATTTTACTGCCTTGTTTGAACCGTGACCTGAGGTTGTACTGACTCTGCAACAGTTTCTTCCGGTTGAGTAAGAACTTGTTGTGAAGCATCCTGTGAAGGCACCAAGGGAACCGACAAAAGTGATGTCCCACTTGTTTGTGGAAAGTAAACTCGTTGTGTATGGTGTAAAATAACATATTCCAGAAGCCACCCAAACTATCATGCAAAAAGCTAAGCGAAGCTAGGCCAATGAACAATCATTTGAAATGCATCCTCCATTTAACATACATGCATACACAGATGCAATCATTCATCCGCACACAAGCGGAGCTATCATCCGTACATAGACGAAGAAAGCATGCATACAGAGATGCATGAATACCATTTAGGGTTACATGAAAAATCACAAGAAACCCTAGGACAAATGCATAAATAATACATATCAAAGAAATATAAAATTAACACATATAAATAATAATAATTGAATGCATCACATATAAAAAAAGTATAATCAGATGATAAATGTATCATTTAAATGCATGACCTAATCGGCAACCCTAAAAGTCTACATCTTTGGTCCCTACTTTTCATGCTAAGTATTGATTATTCATTCCTAACAAAGCTCATTCCTATATATACACTTGTGAGCTGTCAACGAATCGCTACATGTCAAAATAACCAACGTAATTTCCACTAAGTAGTATTAAACCATGAGAACCTATTACGACAAATAATCCTAATTGTAATGTACACTTGAGAGTCGACCAATCATAAGAAGAAGATATGAGTGTCATCGACAACTTTAGCTATATGGGAAATTCCGGAAATCTCTTTAAACCCCTCAATTTTTTTTTCCATAACCCACCTGTGAGGTCGTTAAATATATGTAGTTTGAAGCGGGCCAGCTAATACCGAGCAAATATCTTCAGTATAATTAACTATGGTGGATATACCGATAAAAAACATTTCGGATAACGCAGTGAGAGGGGTGTTATGCGCTAACCGGTGTAGCAGAACAACACAAGCCTTATTCAAGTGGATATCAACTCGATAGCAAATATGTCGTTTTTGAACCTATGGCCCCACAACCAAAATAAACTTTTCAAAAGTGGATAGGGTCATACGAATCAACCGGTGGGTGTTATATGGTTCCCTGGCCATTTCTAAGTTTATTATTTGGGCACAAGTTTGGATCCTGTTAAATCCACTTTAGAAAAGTTCAATTCCAGACTGCTAGATAACAATATTGAACGTGATTTGGGTTCGATGGAGTGGGTGCTACAGTAATGAAACAAAAGGTAAATATACACCATTCATTATTGAAATTGAAATCCCTTTATTGTTCATAATTAATTTTTCAATTGCTTAAAAACTTGTCGGCCCGCACACAAGTCCCCACCTTTTCTCCCTCTCTTTTAATGGAAACTTTACTCATTTAACATTTACGTTTTAAATATCAAAAAATGCATCTATTAAAATGAAATGCTGCTTACAATCAAAAGATAAATCTCAGTATATCGATGGACGACAGAATGCTTCCAATCAATTGGTTGCCATGTAAAACTCTTTGACATCCTCACCCCCCATAACTCTTATGTACTTCATACTTTATACGCATTATAATTTCACAATAAACAAATGACCGTAGAGTGATATGGACCCAATAATCTCCCCCCAAGCTCTTTAGCATGCAGAAGAGCTAGACAAGACAACCAGGAGCATGGGAGAGCCATGACGGTAGCAATGGTCAGCCAGGTTGAAAGTGAATGGAAGAGCGAGGCACTCTATATGGAACCTTTGATCACCACCTGTCCACGTATACACCCTTTGCAAACTGAACATCCCGTTAGTATCGATGTCCACCACAAAGAGAATGTGTGGAGAAACATTAATGTCGAAAGTATCCAAAAGATGACGCTAATCGAAGAGAAAACCCAACTTATTGAAAATATCCAGCATTGATAGGCTCTCTTGGAAGGCCTTTCCTGCAAAAAGGTATATGAAAATTTAATCCCTAATGCCAGTACCAGAGAATGCCGGAAGAGCTGAAGCCAAATGTGCTATAGTGGGCAACAGTTTGCAGGAAGAGATAAGATGAATACAAATTTTGCGTCCAGGAAAGTTAGAGGGGCCCTAACAGAAGGTTTGATCGTGCATATCTACTCCTCCACCTATTCGAAAGATAACATCTTGTCTAACTAAGCATTCTAAGTCGTTACATTTTATGACCAATCCTAGAACAAAAACTTCCACAGACTCGTTCTCATTTCTGTTTTGGAATCGAAAAACGAGCTGGTCCTTGGTGATTCCAAAAACTGGCTTCGTGGTAGTGGCTGAAGTAAGAAGCCGTCTACCTGTGGCTTGAATACTGTTTGTGGTCACCCCAAGATTGAGTGCAAATCCAGATCTAAAGATCACCTGTTTGGCTTCAGTGTCCATGAGAAAGAGAGAAGGGCAACACCATTGACAGAAAATGACTTCTTAGAGTTGTCTAGGAAACTAATATAAGGGTTTACGTTATGGATTTCATCCACGGTAACCGACTCAACCACGGAAAAACTACGGTTCAGTTGCAATGCCCTGAAAGCGGTGGCTGCAGCAACTTCGTTAACTAGAGGAGAGGCTTTGGGGACATCTTTAATCATGGCAAAAATGATTCTTAACCATTATTTTACTCGATGCGCCTCAGGTATGGTACTAACAAGAATGGTTAGCACCACAGCCACAATGGAGGAAGTTGTTTGTGGTAGAGGGGAGAGAGATTCTTTGTCAAACAAAAGTGGAATTCGGGAATTGTGTAATTTTCTTTCTTGATTGTGATCAAGCGAGTCCTTATCAAAAGTTGCTGCCCGTTGTTGGACACTTAAATTGCAGAGAATTTGGCCAACCAATAATGGCATGTGAAGACATGTGAAGACTTTCCTGATCAGGCGAGCCCTTATCAAAAGTTGCTGCCCGTTGTTAGACAATGGCATCGCGGAGCATTCGACCAGCCAACAATGGTATGTGAAGACTTGCTTGCCATTCAGGTGAATTGTGGTTTGATTTCTGTCATGAAGGCACCAAATTGCTTTTTCATCATGGGGGCCATCATGGCCTACAACTTTGCTTTTCCTTTTTTCGGCGAGAGATCTTAAGTAGAGTCACCTTTTTTTCAGCCTTTTTAAAAGGAGTAACTGGCTTGACGAACGGGCTAGAATTCCCATGTTTAGAATTTTGTTTTAATGCGTGAAATTAAGGTCTTTAGCATGGCAATGGAGGACGTAATGTCTTTTCAACTAGCAATGGGTGCATGTGGCATAGTCACGCTTATTCTTTTCATGGTGTATATATATTTTCTGATCCATTTTTATCCCTATTCATTTTCGTTGGTATATGAGTTTGTCCGCATGACTTTCATGGTTGTATTGCATGTTCGCTCCTGTTTCTCTCTCATACACAACAACCCTACTCTCTCAATCCCCCCTCTCTTTCCCTCTCTCTTTCTCTCTATCCTACTTTCTCAAACCCCCATCTCTCTCTCTCCATGTCTCTCTAACCCACCCTCTCCATCATTCTCCTCTTTCCATCCCCCGTCACTCTCTTTCTCGGTATCTCTCTATCCCCCTCTCTTGATCCACCCCTCTCTCTCTCTCTCTTTGTCTCTCAATCCCCCTTTTTTTAATCACCCTATATTTCATTTTCTTTGTCTCTCTATCCCCCTCTTTCTCTCTTTGTCTCTCTATCCCTGTCTCTCAATCTCTTCTTTCTCTCTTTTTGTGTCTCCCTATACCCCAATCTCAATCGCCTTCCTCTCTTTCTCTCTCCTTGTTCCTCTATACCCCTCTCTTGATCCCCCGTTTTCTCTCTCTTTGTCTCTCTATTTCACCATTTCACTCCTTGTCTCTGGATCCCCCACTCTCTATTCCCCTTTCTTGATCACCCCCCTCTCTCTCTTTGACTCTTTATCCCCTTCTCTTAATCCCCTCATCTCTCTCCCTCACTCTGTCTACCTATCTTTGTCTCTCAATCACCCCCCTCTCTCTCTCTCTCTTTCTCTCTATCCCCCTCTCTCCATCCACCCCTCTCTTTCTCTCTCCTTGTCTCTCTATCCCCCTCTCAATCCCTCTCTCTTTCTCCCTTTTTCTCTATCCCCCTTTTTCAAACCCCCCCTTTTTCTATCTCTCATTGTCTCTGTATCCCCCTCTCTCTCTCACCATATCCCCCTCTCTCTCACCATATGCCCCTCTCTCTCTCTCCTTGTCTTTTCATCCCCCTCTCTCGATCCCCTCCCTCTTTCATTCTCCTTGTCTCTCTATCCCCCTCTCTTATTCCCCCCTCTCTCTCCCTCTCCCTTTTTCTTTTTCCTACTCTCTAGAACCCGCACCTCTCTCTCTCCACGTCTCTCTAACCCCCTCTCTCAATCATCTCCCTCTTTCTATTCCTCCCCTCACTTTCTCTGTATCTCTCTATCACCCTCTCTCGATCCACCCCTCTCACTCTCTCTCTCTATTTATCTCTCTATCCTCTTTCTCGATCTTCCCCTTCTTTCATTCTCGTTGTCTCTTTATCCTTCTCTCTCAATCCACCCCTCTCACTCTATTCATCTCTTTTTCTCCGTATCTCTTTATCCCCATCTCTCGATCCACCCCTCTCTCTCTCATTGTCTCTCTTTCCCCCTCTTTTGATCACCCCTCTATTTCATTCTCTTTGTCTCTCTATCCCCCTCTCTCGATCCCCCCTCTCTCTCTCACACTATCTCTCTATCCCCCTCTCTCAAATCGCCCTATCCCCCTCTCTCAAACCGCCTTCTATCACCCAGTATCTTTATCCCCCCTTTTCCATTCCCCCCCTTTCTCTATCTCCCTCCCTCTCCATTCCCCCGCTTTTTGTTTCTCCCTGTCTTGCTATCCCCCTCTCTCAATCCACCCCTCTCTCTCTCTCCATATCACTCTATGCCGTTCTCTTGATCCCCCCTCTCTCTCTCTCTTTATCTCTCTATCTCCCTCTCTTATCCTCAACTCATTTTCGTGCTACTTATGGATTCCATAGGGTATCCTCACTATTTTCCGTCGAATCCTCCATTATTGTAGTCTTTAAATCGCATCAAATTTCCACATTAATTTTGGTTATCCTTCGGATGAGGTGCAATACCCATACTTATTTCAGTTTGGTTCCTTTCAATATGGTGTGAAACTCTGAGACCTCCATAAGTCCTCAGAGTGGACAGTTTCCAAGAAGCCTCTAGGATAATCCTGACCCCTTTGTGTTTCAGCAAAAATAACTGCCACCCTGGCAGACAAAAAGTTTGACCTCCAACACCTTTGTGAAGGCAAGACTCCCCTGAGTCGATAACAAAAAGAATCTTTGAATTTGCTCCCCTGAGCAGTAAGTTATGGAGGGTCAAAGTTGACCTTTTGTACTGAAGCTCTTTGGGAGAGAGGATCCTATCTCCTAATTTTTCTAAGTCTTATCTCTCTCACACACTCTATCTACTGATATACGGAACCAATCAGATTTCTCTTCCGCACACAAAAGTACAGTCGCCGGTGTACTTTATGTACGGAAATTGTACAACATGGCCTAAATGTCGACACATGTCATATCCGGATTCGGTGCCGTAATCTCCAAAGATACCACGATCGAATGTAAATTCGCCACGTGTCATCTGATGTGGCGATGCCCACAAACGGCCGTATTCTTCTTCCGAGATCTAGGCGCTAATTCTAGCCGTCCGATTAAATTCACATTTGATCGGAGCCGTAATAAATACATGCGCGGTATTTGTTTTGCTTTACGAAATCAATGCGCGGTATTGATTTCTTATCCGTACCGCAATTCCTACTTTTACACTACCGGTTCTATGTATCCCGTAAACAATTATAGTTAAATGATTTATCCTACGTATTAATGATTAAATAGTTATCAAACTATGTAGTACGTAACACTACTTCAAGACTTAACGGTTAAGGTTACCGGCTATCGGCAGCTTGCCGTCCGGCATGTACCAGGTTCAAATCCTTTGGCCGCCGCATATCTTTTTACTTAATAAACCCCAAATATATATTTCCCGTAAACCTCAGGATAGCCTAGGTAGCCATGGCTCTAGCTTCCTCTCCAATTTCTCAGTGACTGCGACAAGTTTGAGAGTTGGAGAGAGAAGTTAGAGGTAGACTGCCTCGGCTTCTTTCTTATTTCTAACCAAGAAAATACTTTAAAAACCATTAATTTCTACACTCCCCTTATTTTCTAGTCTATCTTTAATTTCAGACCACACTTCACCCTGCAGAAAATTAGCTTAGGGGTAGGCACAGGTTTGGTCATCATATGTGCTACCATCTCACTATCTGGTCGGTACTCTCATCTGATTATTTTATTTTCTACTTTCTCTCTAACAAAGCTGAGTCTAATACCCATGTGTTTGGCTTTAAAATGATGTTTAGGATTGGCAGAAATATCAATTGCTGCCTGATTATCAAAAAATATTTTCTGCACACCACTGTTAAGGTGACCAAGCTCACCAAGCAAAGACTTGACCCACATCAATTCTTTTACAGCAGAGCAGGAGGCCATATACTTAGCCTCCCTGGTGGACTGAGCAATAACCTTTTGTTGTTTCCTGCTCCAACAGCAAGCCCCATCACCCATATATAATAGATATCCAAAAGTGCATCTCCTAATAGGAGCATCACCATAACTGGAATCACTCCAAGTGGTGATGTTAGTATTCTCCCCACCCAAATGCAACCATAGATCCCTAGTTCCTATCAAGTATCTAAAGACTCTCTTAGCTGCCTCCTAATCCCTCTTATTGGGAGCATTTAGACTTCTACTCAGCACTCCTACAGCTGCAGCTAAATCCGGCCCGGTACAATTTATAAAATAGATTAGACTTCCCACTACTTGTCTGTAAGGAATAGTCTGCATAAACTTCTGTTCTTCAGGAGATAATTCCTCCGCTAAGACTATGACTCCTTCTTCCTCACTCCCCTCACTTCCCTTCTTCAACTCCATTGAAGTTGTACAACTATTAGCTTTATCCATTTGAAATTTTTCAAGCATGTTCCCTATTGCTTCCTTTTGAGTCAATCTTATATTTTTTCTTTTTCGGTCTCTCTCTACTTGAATTCCCAAAATATATTTTGCTTCCCCCATATCCTTCATTTCAAATCTCCCCTTAAGATCGGTTTTCAGTTTATAATTTTTTTCCATTGATTTACTTAAAACAAGCAAATCATCAATATAAATTGCAATAAATATTAAACCTTCCTCTTCTTCGAAAACATATATTGAGTGATATGAGCTGATCGGGATATATCCTTCACCGATAAGAAACTCATCAAGCTTCTTAATCCAGTGTCGAGGCGCGTGTTTCAAACCATAAAGAGATATAATCAGCCGGCATACCTTACTCTCCTCTCCTTCCTCCACAAACCCTTCGGGTTGTCGCATGAACATCTCCTCTTCCAATTCTCCATGCAAAAAGGGAGTTTTGATGTCCATCTGGTGCACTTCCATATCTTCTGCTGGTGCCAGGCTAAGAAGTATGCGGATGAAGGGAAATCTAACCACCGGGGCAAAGGTTTCCTCGTAGTCAATTCCCTCCTTTTGTGTAAATCCCTTTGCCACTAGTCGCGCCTTGTAGCGCTCGATTGTGTTATCTGGGTTCAATTTTAACTTGCAAACCCACTTACAACCGATTGGTTCTCGGTTAGGTGGACAATCCACCAGCTCCCAAGTATCGGCTGCCATAATTGAGGCCATCTCCACATTGATGGCTGTCTTCCACCGATTTCTTTCTGGACAAGTCATCGCCTCTCCATAAGTGTAAGATTCATCTTGATGAGATAGTTTAGTTACCTTGTTTTTAACCTGTTTTTCTTGCAGTCCTTTGCTACTTCTCCTTCCCCCCTCAAAATCTGAGGCCGGTATAGATGGTTCTTGTGGATTCTTTCGAACAAACTCGGCTTCTCCCCTATCCCTTGATTCCGAATCAATTTCCACCACGTCTTCCGCTTCGCGTAGAGCTGTCACTGGAGTTTCCACAACCAAGTCCTTTTCGGTCTGATTTGTACCTGCAAGAATGTCATCTTCTCTAAAACCTGGATAGTTAGGAAACTCAAAGTCATCAGAATTTTCTGACTCAAATCTGATTTTTACTGACTTCGTATATTTGAAGGGATCCACAAACTTTCCTTCATCCATAACTACTAGATGCTTTACTAAGATTATATCTTCCCTTTTTAGATCATAAACCCTATATCCTTTAACATCCTCATCATATCTTAATAAGTATCCCGGTTTTCCTTTAGGATCTAGCTTCCAATTAGACCGATCTATACCTAGACTCAATACTTGACTGTCGAAAACCTTTAAGTGAGATATGTCTGGTTTCCAGCCTCTCCATCTCTCATAAGGTGTTTGATCTTTTATAGCTGAAGTAAGAACTCTATTTTTGAGGTAATTAGCATTGTTCATTGCTTCTGCCCAAAACCTTTTTCCTATCTTCTTATCTGACAACATACTTCTAACACTATCACTTAGTGTTCTATTTAACCTTTCAGCTACCCCATTCTGTTCTAGATTTTCTAGAACTGTCTTTTGGTGTTGGACCCCATCTTCCCTCATAAAATCCTCAAACTAGTTAGAATTATACTCTCCACCATTGTCACTCCTTACTCTTTTGATTGGAGTTTCATGGAGTTTTTCGCTCTTGTCTAAAACAATCCTGATCTTCTGACTGGTTTTTCAAAAAATACACCTGGGAATACTGAGACCATTCATCAGTTATAGTCATCATAAATCTCTTCCCCCCCGGTGAGGGCACTTTAGCCGGTCCCCAAATATCTGTGTGTACTCAATCTAGAATTTTTTCTCCCTTAAAGTTGGCTTTTTTAGGAAAGGGTTACCTTTGTGCTTTACCTTGAGCACATGCACTACAATCACTTATATCATCATTCTCACTGAACTGAATCCCTTCCACCACTCCCATCTTTTTCATCTCTTTTAACTTATCTAGATTCTTATGCCCAAGCCTCTTATGCCACATCAAAATATCATGAACATGAGCATAATAAAGTTTCTTCGTTTCGTTACTTAAAATCAGCCTAAACATCCCATGGCTACCTTTCTCAGTAATGAAATAGACATCCTCCTCAAAACTAGCAGTAAAGACTCTTTCCCTAGTGCTAGTGAAAAAACCCTTATCATCTAATACAGATGAAGAGATAAGGTTTTTGTTCAGCTCTGGAATAAACAATACATCAGAGAATGTTAATATTGATGTCTTTCCTTCTACTAACACTTTCAAATCTACCGATCCTACAAGAGTAGTAGTGACTATCCTCCCATCCCCGTACTCTATCTCTACGATGGGAATTTTTCTTATCTTAGTGAACAGGTGCCTATCCTTACACATGTGCATGGAGGCACCTTAATCTATAATCCAACCTGCTTCACCTTTCAATCCACCGTAAACACATTTCTGCCTTCGTGGAATTTTGACCTCATTTTTCGCCTCCAACTCCTCATCCAAAAGAAGCTCATCGTCCTCATCCTCAGATTTCGCCTCATGTACCTGTGACACGAGGGCCTTTTTCTTTCCTCTCGAGGTACTACCGATCTACCCCTCTTTTAACCGAAGCTCGGTTAGCTTAGTGCACTCCGCCATGTGTTGGATTGGCACGTGAAGCCGGTCCAATACGGGGTAGAATATGGAAATATCCATACTCGAGCCGCCTGTAATAAATGGGTACAGACCCGCCAGTCTCAACATCGAGCTGGTGGCACAGTGGTAGTGCGTTCGCAGCTGAAGTGAAAGGTCCCAGCTCCGAACCCTGGCCGGCTCAATTTTCCCAAGTGTGGGACATGCCGAATCCCGGATTTCTTGGAAATCAACATGGTATCAGAGCCAGCGGGATATCACATGGTTTGACCGGCTTTCCCGTGAGGGGGGGTGTTGGATTGGCACGTGAAGCCGGTCCAATACAGGGTAGAATATGGAAATATCCATACTCGAGCCGCCCGTCATAAATGGGTACAGACTTGCCAGTCTCAACATCGAGCTGGTGGCACAGTGGTAGTGCCTTCGCAGCTGAAGTGAAAGGTCCCAGGTTCGAACCCTGGCCGGCTCAATTTTCCCAAGTGTGGGACATGCCGAATCCCGGATTTCTTGGAAATCAACACCATGTAGTGCCACAGTTTCTACAAAAATGACTTAAACCTTTGGGAGCCCTTGGTTCGAACTCATCGGCCTATTTTTTCTGCTCCCTACTCCCATAGTTTCCGGCTGGTTTTCGAGAATCCTTGTTTTTCCAATCACTCGATGTTGCCAAGGCTTGGCCACTCTTTCCTCCCCTTCGGATCTCAATCATATTCTCTCGAACGAGAATCATCCCTACCACTGAGTTCCATATCCACCTTCAGTCCGGCAAGTCCTGCACACGGTTGACTATGTTCTCGTACTCATCAGGTAACTTCATCAGTAAACAGTTAACCTTTTCTTTTTCACTAAAATCTTTTCCCGCACTCTCTAGCTCCATGAAGAGTGTAGCAAACTCATTACAAAAATCCAACATATTTCCCCTTTTGTATGCATACTCCTTAACTTTCTGATTAGCCAACTGTTGTTGCTGAATCGTACCACTTCGGTACATCTTTATGAGAGCCGTCCAAAGATCAGATGCCCTTTCTACCTGCAAATGAGGACATGCAAGTCCTTGAGTGAGATGGCCTAGGATGAAGTGCTTTGTCGCCATATTGTTGAAGTTCCTGGTTTCAGTATCATTCTCCTCGTTTCTCGGAATAGGTGACATGAATGCCGAACCAGTAGCTATTGGTGGGGTCGTCTCCTTCTCCTTTCCTTTGTCCACCACCTCTCCTTCTTTTGTTTCCTCCGTTGAAGGTGGATCCTCTTTCCTGGTGAATCTGCTTCCTCCTAACCCTGGAGGAATTCCAAGACTTGATGGACGCCCCAACCGTCCACTCACTATCCCCCAAAACCTTTTTTCGCATAGAGCTCCTATCATCATACTTTCCCAGTATATGAAGCCAGTTCCATTTAAGATTGGTACCCTAGAGGGTGGGCCTATAACCTGAAACTTTGAGACCTCCATAAGTCCTCAGAGTGGACAGCTTCAAAGAAGCCTCTAAGATAATCCTGACCCCTTTGTGTTTCAGCAAAAATAACTGCCACCCTGGAAGAAAAAAACTCTGACCATCTTCACCCCTATGAAGGTAAGACTCCCTTGAGTTGATAGCAAAAAGAATCTCTGAATTTGCTCCCCTGAGTAGTAAGTTATGGAGGGTCAAAGTTGACCTTTTGTACAAAAGCTCTCTGAGAGAGAGAATCCTATCTCCTTATTTTTCTAAGTCTTATCTCTCTCACACACTCTATCTACTGATGTACGGAACCAATCAGATTTCTCCTCCGTACACAAAAGTACAGTTGCCTGTGAACTTTATGTACGGAAATTGTACAACCTGGCCTAAATGTCGACACATGTCATATCCGGATTCGGTGCCGTAATCTCCAAAGATACCACGATCGAATGTAAATTCGCCACGTGTCATCTGATGTGGCGATGCCCACAAACGGCCGTATTCTTCTTCCGAGATCTAGGCGCTAATTCTAGCCGTCCGATTAAATTCACATTTGATCGGAGCCGTAATAAATACATGCGCAGTATTTGTTTTGCTTTACGAAATCAATGCGCGGTATTGATTTCTTATCCGTACCGCAATTCCTACTTTTACACTACCGGTTCTATGTATCCCGTAAACAATTATAGTTAAATGATTTATCCTACGTATTAATGATTAAATAGTTATCAAACTATGTAGTACGTAACACTACTTCAAGACTTAACGGTTAAGGTTACCGGCTATCGGCAGCTTGCCGTCCGGCATGTACCAGGTTCAAATCCTTTGGCCGCCGCATATCTTTTTACTTAATAAACCCCAAATATATATTTCCCGTAAACCTCAGGATAGCCTAGGTAGCCATGGCTCTAGCTTCCTCTCCAATTTCTCAGTGACTGCGACAAGTTTGAGAGTTGGAGAGAGAAGTTAGAGGTAGACTGCCTCGGCTTCTTTCTTATTTCTGACCTAGAAAATACTTTAAAAACCATTAATTTCTACATGGTGCTGCTTATGGATGATATCCGGTATATCCACACTAATTTTGGTATGAAACTCTCAAATAAGACGATATCTACTCCGACTCATCTTTCAATCTTTGTCTGGTTTTGGTCCGCTTCTCCCTTTTGAAAATGGCCGCCGTAATGTTGTCGTTGTTACCACAAATCCGCTTTAGTATCCACACTATTTTGGTACACTAAGTAATAAAATTCAAATGTTTTTCATATGCTCTAACTACAGTAGTTTTGGTCCGGTTCTTCCTTTTGGATTCGAGGCAATGGGGTCGCATTTTTAACATTTTAATGGGGTGTTTTTGGCGTTGTTGCCTAGTTCTGAACCAGTATAAACACTATTTTCGGTACATGAACAAAAATATTTTCTATTGTTATTTGTATCGGAAAAAAAGAAAGTCAACCATCACATCCACACTAATTGTGGTGTGCAATTCTTAAGAAGTCTGACCGGATTCGCTCTTTTTTTTTCTCATTTTTTACTTCTTCTTCCTGTTTTGAATCAAACTACAGTTTACAAAACTGAAAAACTGCATAACTGAAAAACTAAAAAACTGAGAAACTAGAAAATTGGAAAAATGGAAAACTGAAAAACTGGAAAACTGAAAGCTGAAAAACTGAAAAACTGGAAAACTGAAAAACTCGAAAACTAAAAAACTGCAAAACTGAAATACTGAAAAATTGAAACTGAAAAACTGAAACTCTGAGAAACTGGAAAAAAGAAAACTGGAAACTGGAAAACTGAGAAACTGGAAAACTGAAAAACTGAAAAACGGAAAACTGGAAAAACGGACAAACTTAAAAAGGGAAAAACTGGAAAAACTTGGAAAACGGGAAACTGAAAAAAAGGAAAAACGGCGGAAAAACAGAATGACGGGAAAAAAAAAAAGCCTGAAAAACAATAAAAATTGGGAAAACTGGAAAAACTGAAAAACTGAAAAACTGGAAATCGGAAATAAGGAAAAACGGAAATAGGGAAAAACGGAAATACATAAATAAGGAAATACGGAAAACCTCAAAAACTTGGAAAATTCGAAAATGTAAAAACTGGAAAACGGAGAAACGGAAAAAGGGAAAAAGGGAAAAAGGGAAAATTTGGCAAAACTAGAAAAACTTGGAAAACTGAAAACTTGAAAACTGGAAAACTGAAAGACGGAAAAACGGAAAAACGTCAAAACACCTTGGTTATCTAGTGTCGAACTTTTAGGTCTGAATAGAGTTACAAATCAGTTTTAAAATGCTACGACTTTCATTGATAGATTAGGGGAATTTTTACTGGGAATTGGTCATGGCAGTGACTTTTGGTTGCGCACAGTCACTTACGTCACTTTCTCAAAGATTGTACGTGTTAAGTACACATTGGTACAAGTAAAGTACCAAAGTGGTACGTGTTAAGTACACATTGGTACAAGTAAAGTACCGTAGTGGTATTAGTGTATTAGGGTAAGGTTCCATTAGGGGAAAAATGCCATTGTCTACTGAAAGCCGTACTCTTTCGTAAAGTACCGTCCCAAAAAAAATAAAATGTCAGAAAAACAAGCCTACTGAATGAGGGATTTGATTCTCCACGTTTATGGGCGTAAACAGCCTACTGAATGAGGGATTTGATTCTCCACGTTTATGGGCGTAAACATGGACCGTCGGATGCATAATCAGATACTCCATCGTGTGACACTTTCAGTTCACAACAAGTGACCCGGAGTAGGTCAATTCTTAGCGCCTGAAGGAATAACATCGTGCCTCGTGGAAAAGTGAACAAATATCCACAACGACCGCACGACCAGGTGGGTACACGTCGCATATGATATGTGCCTTCGGCCAGGGAGGATGCGAGGCCACCGGAAGACGCAAAAAAATCTTTGACAGAGGATATTGTTTCACGCGATCCACTAATCATTTTGACATTTTCGTACACATTTACAAATCTTAAGTTTCGTCCGCTCGTACAAATTTTATACAATACATCGTACGAGTCACTTTTTACCTTCGCTGGTACGAATACGTGGTCACAATTTGCTGCCAGAGATTCTTTGAAGATTACCAGAATCGTATTCTTTTATTACGTGGCCAAATCAAAGTGTGCCACGCAAAAATAAATGTCGGTTACTGACCCGACACAATGGATTGGTCGCTTCAGTAAACGAATTTTTGATGTTTACAGAGACCGCCTAATGGAACAACGCTCTTAGACATTTGGGGGAGGGCCTATTTGGCGGGGGTGGAGACCTTCGAGGAGGATTTGCTTAGGCAATCTAAATCACAAAAAAATATCCGATTTTTATTAGGAATCTCCTCGCTGATTACGTCAGATGGACAAAAAAAAACTAAAGAAAAACAAAGTGTTCATACTCATAGCGTTCTCATATAAAGCATTCGCTACAAATAGCGTCACGCGCGTCGCATGAGAACATGTAAATCGCGTTCGTGACTCAAAATATCTACATAATTTATTCATGCTTTAAGCACTACACCGCGAATCGTAATTAGAGTAATAAAAAAATTAGAGTAAAAAAAATAAAAAAAAACAATTAGAATAATGTACGTTAATTAAGGTGATAGATATTTTTCAACTATGAAGTTTACTCTACTTTATTTAGGTTTTCTATATTGGGTTATGTCGGCGATAATTATGTGCGCGATAATTATGAACACTAAATTACGTAGACGTACAAAATCTGTCCGTATATGTCGACGTCATTGTGACGTTAATATTATTTGTCACGCTGAGTGTCAGTTCTGTCGGACAACCGTCAACGGTTACATGTAAATTATACGCAATTACGTAATTAATTAGCAATAGTTATGAACAACGGATTTCAACGGAATTCGAATGTAAACGGCATTTCCGTTACGTTTTTTTCATTTCCAGGTGAAAAAAGTAATTTTGAACTCTACTACTGTCGCACTTTGGTGGTTATATGAGATTCAATTTACTTTAATAATGACTCATTACCCTAATAATGTTGCTTTCACACGACGAAGTCGGAAAATGAACACTTATTACAATTAAGTATGACTCTAAATAAGTTGCGATTAGAAGCTACCTTAACGAATCTACGTAACGCGACATATCATTGGACGACCACAATTCCACGTGGCCATTTTATTAACCGTGGAAACGTGATGCCTAAAAAACAACGATAATACGCAAACCGTTTGTCCTGTTAAATTTCTTTCCTGGATAATAACATACATTGAATAACCTGTATCATTTTCCACAGCTCTTTCGTAAAAAAATTCGGCGGCAAATTTTACAGCTTCTCGCTTAATTTTTTGTTTTTAAAAAATGTGAGTTTTCAAATTTAAAACCAAATATTAAAATTAAATTTTGAACCCACCCTCTTTTCACAATGAATTGCCGCGTTTTTATGACTTCTCACTTTCGTAATTTTTACGTATATATTGCACCTTCGGACAAGCAATGGCATTATCGATTTACCTTTTTTATTTGTGTTTTCTCTTACATCCGACTCTTTTTGTTGACTACACTCTCTTCCTTTAAATAGTCGCTTAGTCGTCAGAAGTATGTGGAGATTTTCAAGAATGTGGGGTAACTACGCGTCGAGATATAACGGAATATCTCATATGTGGAAGAGGTGATCGTAGAGATGAACCCTGCCGGATCCGAAATGGCGAGTGGTGCGAACGAATTGCCACATGTGGAGCCACTCGTGGAAGAAGCTTCGAGCGGAGAAGATGACACTGTGGGCACAGATGTGGGGAGTCAGCCTACAACTTTTGACCCGCCGCACTCCAGCCGGAAAAAGTAACATTTTACAACCAAAAGGGATTGTTTGCGGATAATCATGTGGGTGATCGCTGAGGAGCGGGAGAACAGATTCCGAAACCTTATCCACATAACTATGAAGAAGTTTCCGGAAAAATTTTCGGGAAGCAAAGGATGTGGTAAGATTTCCTAAAACACTCCCCCCCTTTACCTCATCAACCCATCTCTCTCGGTATTGTTATTATTTCTGCGGTTATCAACGATTTATAATGTGTTATTCTCTCATTTTTTCCGTTTATGCTATTGTATATTTCCTTTCTACAATTTGTTGTTGCTTACTTATTATTGCGAATTTTTCGAATGTAATCCGTTGAAGATGAGATGAAATGAAATGTATTCCTCCTCTCTATTAACCGTTTTCTCTATAGGTGATATTTATCGGTTGTTATACGTCCTATTTTACATGTTTTCGTATGTAGTTAGGATGAATCTTTAGGTAGGATAAAACAGTATGAGTGATGGTGATGGATAACAGGAGGAGGAAGAAAACTGTGTTTAGGGTCTTTAGAATGGCGACGACATTGCCTTGTCGCTTCATTTATGTCCACGCATCACACAATGTAATGGCGATGAGAAACGTCGACCCTTTGATGTGGACACTCTCGGAATCTGTTAACCAGCGATGACATTCTTTCGTCGCCGTATAAATGGAGGTATTGTACAATCAGCGATGACTTATTTTCGTCACTTCAATGTTGGACTCCGGGACAAGTTTGGCATATTCGGCGACGATATTTTGTCGTCGCCATATAAATAGAAGTATTGTACAATCAACGATGACTTATTTTCGTCGCGTGAATGTTGGACTTCGGGACAAGTTTGGTGTTTCGTCGTTGCAATGTTGGAACGCCATTTAGCAGGTTTCAATGGACGCTCGACGCGAATTTTATGTCGTCGGAAGAATGTTGGATTACTCGACTGTACATGAGGAAGGAATTCGCCGTTTCGTCGCCGCAATATTGGAACGTACGAAAATGGTGCTTGAACGTGGGTTTGACGTCATCGACAAGTATACAATTTGTACGTATTTAAGAAACAAATCCTCCGCTTCTATGGAATGAAGTTGTCAAATTATTCTTCTCTCTCATTTGTTTATCTTTTACCATTATTTTGTCCTATTTTGCACTCTAGTTTCGTACTCTTTGTGAAACTTCGAGACCTCCATAAGTCCTCAGAGTGGACAGGTTCCAAAAAGCCTCTAGGATAACCCTGACCCCTTTGTGTTTCAGCAAAAACAACTACCACCCTGGCAGACAATAACTCTGACCACCTTCACCCTTTAAAAGGCAAGACTCCCTTGAGTCGATAGCAAAAAAAATCTTTGAATTTTCTTCCCTGAGTAGTATGTTATGGAGGGTCAAATTTGACCCTTTGTACAAAAGCTCTCTGGGAGAGAGGCTCCTATCTCCTAATTTTTGTTTAAATGGACCATTAATTTCTACACTTTGCACTCGTGTGAAAAGCAACTCCATGGATGGCGACAAGCTACCAAATAAACAACCACGTAGCTCTGTACTAAAATACAATCGATTTCCTCCATTCAAAATTAGTCGACTCGAAAATCGCCGGCCAAGTGAAGAGAGGGACGACATATTAACGGGCGTGGAGAAAATGGAGGTGTCACAAATAGAGGTACAATTACATAAAAGAGGGGTTGCGTAAGAGTTAGTGAGGGAAAGGAATACAAGTGAAGGTGAAACAGATAATAAATTGGTACAAGACCAAAAAGGGGCATTGAATGAGAAAGGAAGTGGAGAAAAATAGGTTGAAGGAGAAAGGGTGATAGAGGAAGTGGGTGGAAAGGAAGGGAATTTAACGGATGTGGTAGGAGAGGAAAAAGGGGAATCAAATGAGGAGGAAATTGATAAGGGATTAGAAAAGGAGGTTGGAGGAGAAAAGGTGATAGAGGGAGAGGGTGTAAAGGAAGGTGTTTTCCCGGATGTGGTAGGAAAGGAAAAACGGGAATTAAATGAGGAGGAAATTGATAAGGGATTGGAAAATGAGGTTGGAGGAGAAAGGGCGATAGAGGGAGAGGGTGTAGAGGAAGGTATTTTCGCGGGTGAGGTAGGAGATGAAAAAAGGGAATCGGATGAGGAAAAAAGTGATAATGGGTTAGAAAAAGAGGTTGGAGGAGAAATGGTCGTAGAGAAACAGGGTGTAAAGGAAGGTGTTTTAGCAGGTGAAGAGGGAAGTGAAAATGACGGCAAACAAGAGCTACGAGGGAAAAAAAAGGTAAAGAAAAACGGTAGGGTGGTGTCATTATCCGAGGGAGATGACCTAGTATTAGATAGAGTCCAAGAGGGAAACAAAAATAAAGGGGAAGATGATGAGGATTGTGTCCCATCGGATTCCGAGGATGACGAAAGTATCGTGGAAGGAAGCGAACCAACTGAGGAGGAAAAATCGCCAGAACAAATTCATCCCATGGACATTCCTGACAAAGTTTGTGGGGGAAGCCTCGACCAAGAATGATCAAAGTTCAGAAAGCTCCAAAAAAAGGAAAGAAAACGACTTCGTAAGAGATAATGAGGTTGTCATGCAACCCCCTTCACGGAACCGGGAAAGAGCACTCGTTATGGCTCTTCCGAGCCAAGTGGGGCCCATTCAACCGGCTCTATACCATGTAAAGGAGCCGGATTGGTATTTTCCGCATCCCACTAGAGAGGAGGAAATAGATAGTTTCCGTCCGAGCACCTCCCATTACATTCCTGTGGAAGAATGGTCGGAGCATTGGAGGTACGGCGAACCGCGCCCCATTGATCCAGCGAAAAACCTTTTCTTGGAAATGTTGGATATTCCTGCCAACGTACCGGCTCATCCTACTTGGGTTTTCATAGCGGGAGAAGATAGAGGGTCAAACTTTGGGTACATTCGGCATTTCCAACTCGATGACCAACAATTCACGTGGATTGTTCGAGAAAGTAATGGCTATTTCATCGATCTACCAGAATTACTTCGACATTACCATCCATGGGACCCTCTGTTATACACCGTCATCCGAAATGCTCGTAAAACCCCCGAACTAAAGAAGTTGAGAATGACACGCAATAAAATATTGCATATATTTTGCAACCTTGTAGTAAGGCGAGATTTTTTACGGGAAGTGCCGAGAGTGGTACCGGTGAACCCTCCTCCCCTTCCATCGGAGGTAGAGGATCTTCCACGCCTAGTTGCGGAGCTCAATCGGCAAGTTGCAGAGAAACAAAATCAATTGAGACATGTTTGGCGAATTGTGGCATACCTCTCTCGAGAGAATAAGAAAATAAAAAAAGGGTAATTTAGAGGGGTAGTGACCATAGCCGGTGAATTGGTGACGAAATTGCCCAGCTGGTAAGCCTTTCGCCAAGCCTAACCTTCCAAATGCATTTCTGGTATATATTTGTATGATTGCCAAATCGGCGATGACATTATGTTCAAGCCGAATCAGCGACGACAAATTCTCATCGGTGAATATCCGATGCCGGATTGTCATCATTTATTCAGCGACGAGATATTGTCGTTGCTATATTGGCGATGACATAATGTTCAAGTCTAATCAGCGACAACAAATTCTCATCGCTGAATATCCGATGATGGATTGTCATCATTTATTCAGCAATGAGAAAATGTTGTCGCTAAATCGGCAATGAAATTATGTCAAAGCCGAATCAGCGACAAGAAATTCTCATCAATGAATATCCATGACGGATTATAATCATGTATTCAGCGACGAGATATATCGTCGCTGATTCGGCGATGACATATTTTCTAAGCCAAACCAGCGGCTACAAATTCTCGTCGCTTATATTCTCGTCGCTGAAATTCTCGTTGTTTTCATATTTTTGGGTCGTGTTATTTACTAACCCTATTTTGTATTTGATGTTTTTTCTTTTTATCCTCATCTGAAAAATATCAAAAAACAAAGAGATGTTGGGCCGACAGGGTGGCCATAGTACAAGGCATAAGAGATACAAGTAATACATTGTCTACGTCGGGCTTCGGGAAACGAAATGTGGCGTTAATGAAAGCATTACCGAGTAGGGGAAGGAAAGAGATGCCATGGGTGACCGGTCTTCATGAAAAATTACTCGAGGATTTTCATCGATGTAAAAAAGCGGGTATGAAATTTTATACGTCAATTGTGCAAGAGATGGTGTACAACATCATTGTACGTTTGAAAGAAGAGCATGCGCAAGAGTTCTTTGACGAGTTCGGTCGTGAGAGAACTACACGAATTACAAAAAAATGGATCTAAAGGTTTCATGAGAAACACCACATCGTCATCCGCGCCCAAAAAGGCAAACTACAATGTAGTTCGGAAAAAGAGGAATACATTGAGAAAACCATGGCGTATCACTTGGGTGTTCTAAAAAAGGGCTTCCTTTCGGGTAAGACTTATACTTTATTGCAATGTATGATATTGTAATTTATTTTTTTGTGTCAAAATTGTTGCTTTTATAAAACCTAGAGTACTAACCCTTTTTTACTCATCATTATTTTGTTGTCGTCATCTTCATCGTGTGAATTATTTGAGCTTGACGAAGATTTGGTGGAGAATATGGATGAGAATAGGAGTTACCCGATTCGCAATCTTCCAGCCAATATTCCAGGTATACATCCCTTTGTTTCATTTTATTTGTATTGAATTGTTCGTTTTTTCCCTCTTCCTTTCTTCTCCCCTCAACTTTTTCATCCTCCTTCTCCTTCTTTCCCTCCCTCATGTATTCTATTTTAATGCATTTTTTCTTGTTTCCATGTAACTAATAACAAGTGTGTGTTATTGCACGGATCCCAAGGGTTAGAACGACTAGAGAGTCTTCCCCCAATGGTTTGAGGACCGGAGGTCGTGTCAAGCTGATCCCTACGGTCGACATAAAACAATCTTCCTCGATAATTGCGGCGGACACAACATGTGCGAGGAGCTAAACCGCGTCTTGATTGCCAAAAATACGGTGTTACACTTCTTTCCACTGAGTGCTACTCACTGGGTGCAACTGGTTGATTCTTTCGTAATATCTAAAATTAAAAAAGGCTTTGAGTAAGAAGTGGGAAAATTGGAAGATGTCACGGGTAATGAATGAACAATCGTCACAACACTCTAATCGAGGTTGGTGTGGAAAGCTATTAGGGCCAAAAAAAGGTTTTTCCTCGAATTGGCTAGGGACTCCATCCGAGAAGTTAACGTCATGAAAGACAAGGATGGGATGGGATATGCGAGAAAGGCTATGATAGAGTGTGGGTTGTCATTGAAAGACGGGACATGGGAGGAGGGAATGCTTACACATCTGTTGCAATGCATCATGAACAAGCACCGACACCATTTCGAGGACGAATAAGTGCCGCCTCCCTTACCAAGGGCACGGGAATCCCATGGAAATTCTCACGACGCCGACGCTGAAACTCAAGTAGACGAGATTACGGACGAACAATTCACGGAAGAGGACAAATATTAAGCTTTTGCTAATGCCTAAGCATTCCCCATGTTTGCCTTTTTAGTGGATTTTGGAGCGAAGAAGAGGCATAGTGTTTTAGTTTTTGTTGATTTCACGTGTATTACTTATTTTAAAAATGAATGGAGTGTACGGATTTAGGACATAGGAGTTTTATACAATATAATAGGGGTAATACGTCGCATAGTGCGTCTTATTTTACACTATCATTTTTTTTGCAATTTTATTATTTACTTCATTGTGAAGTAATTATGCTAAAAAAATGTATGACACGACCATTTTAAGTAACACGAGTTTCTTTTGGCAATTTATGAGTATGTGCACGAGTTATGGTTTGTTATTCCCAATGTGTTACTGTGTGTTTATCATTCACCTATGCGAAACATGATGTAGTAATGGGTGAACAGATTCATATTTTTTAGCTTTGATACACAAACATGTGGTTGTGGCGTTATTGATATTAGGCGAGAGCGCGCCTCATCGCTGGTCGCTTCAGCGATGACTTTGCCTCACAGTCGAAGCATTTTTCAGCGATGACATAGCGTCCTTAGTGTTTTTTGGTTATACGACGACATTGCCTTATTGGAAATCTTCAGTTCAGCGGCGACACACTTAAGTCGCCGGTTGGTCCATGAAGCCAATTGTGTAGGCAATTGTAACATAAAAAAGAACTAGTGTAAAATCCAGCGACGAAAATGTGTCGTCGCCTGTTGTTCAACATCCATGACGAACGAAAAACAATACCTAAATAACTGATGTAAAATCCAGCGACGATAATGTCTCGTCGCCGGTTGTTCGGCATCCACGACAAAAATAAATAAAATTAACTCATTCCATTGGTGTATAATCCAACGACGAAAAATCCTTGTCGCCAATCAGTCAACATCGAAAGACAAAAAATAAAATACCTTCATTCCATCGATGTGCAATCCAGCGACGAAAATGTCTCGTCGCCGGTTGTTAAACATCCACGACGGAAAAAAAAAATTACTCATCACATTGGTGTATAATCCATTGACAAAAAATCCTCGTCGCCGATTGGTCAACATCCAAGGACAAAAAAAATAAAATACCTTCATTCCATTGGTGTGCAATCCAGCGACGAAAATGTCTCGTCGCCGGTTGTTAAACATCCACGACGGAAAAAACAAATTACTCATCACATTGGTGTATAATCCATTGACAAAAAATCCTCGTCGCCGATTGGCCAACATCCAAGGACAAAAAAAAAAAACCTTTATTCCATTGGTGTGCAATCCAGCGACGAAAATGCCTCGTCGCTGATAGGTAAGCATCCATGACAAAAGAATAAAAAAACAACATTCCATAACGTACGCAAACATGTACAAGACAAAATCATTTGGTACAAAACACAAGACAGTCATACGTAGAGTGAAATAAAGAGTGATAACATGTAGTAATTACTTTAAATTTAAAGAGTTATGAATCCAAAATTTCACTATTGTACACACTCCGAAACTGAATATAGGCCCTGAACTCCTAAAAATTTCTATACCTTTCCATTTTCTTTTGAATCTTCTATCTATTACCTCCGTTGAATTCCATCTTTATACTATTTATTTCACTATCCTCTTATGCGACAGAAAAATTAAAAAGTCGAAGGTAACATGATGTCGGAAATAAATGAAAAACTTTGGCCCCAACCTGAAAAAATAAAAACCAAAAAAATTAGATTCAATTGTCGATCCGTTAAAAGGTCCAAGGGTTATTTATGAGTTTTTAGGGTTGCTAAAGGTTTTTTTATTACATCGCACTTCAAGCGACAATAAAATTTCTTCGACATTTTTAAATTATTTTATTAATATTTGGCTGAAAATCCATTTTTAAGGACATGAAATGAAAAGTCAACAAATACACGTTTCTGTGTTTTTGAATCCATAAAGATTACAAAACCGGATGTTATTATAAAAATCTAACACAAAATATGTTAAAGGAATATATCCTTCCCTTTCAACTATTATGAACATTTCTCTAAACACCCTCGCCATCGATATTTATAAGCGTTAAAAAAATGAAGCTTAAATCAAATGGTCAAAGGAAAAGGTGAAAGGAGGGAAACAAAAGCAAACCAAAAAATAAGAATAAAAAAAACACATATGAGCCACCTTGAATAAACCCTTTATAAAACAAAAATGGTAATAATAATTACGAAGGACATAACCGCACCCTAAAAACCGACAACAAAGTGAAAGGATTATAAGGCATGACTTATCATAACTTTCCATAAATTATGTTAGAATATGTAGATAAAAAACGCCATTTACCATGTCATCTCGAACCAACGGTAAGAGAATACGCACTTGCCTCGTCACCAATGGTGGAGTTAGATGGGAACAAAACGTTCACCAGTTCGTACATCAAGACCCTAATGAAGTAAGCAACCTAAAATATTAAGGCGACGGCACGAAAGTGATGACGTGCACGACGTGCAATCCATGGAGGTGATAGAGGAAGCGAGTCTATCACAAATCCCTGTTGGAAAAATGGAGAGATTTTCGGGATGGCGGCCCATACAGGATGGAGGCGCAGTCGTCAGATTCCACACGCAAAAAAACAAAGGGAATGAGGGGCTGCGATTGGACATAGACAACATGAATTGTGATTCGTCCAAAACGATTATATTTCATGAGGTCTGTCCGCATTTGGCGTTGTCTGGCGACATATATCACCCACGCCAAATGTTGTATATTTATTCTATTTTTGTCAGTGTGTTTACTCTAGTTCATGTGCCATCGTGGTAAAAACCCATATTACAGTTAAAAGTTACTCCTTTCAAGGGGCATTTTGGTAAGTTTGGTTTTTTTAGAATTAATATTTACGCTAAAATAGACGCGATCCAATATTAGAATACAATTTTAATGAAATTGGTGCGAAGTTACCTATTCTAACAGAATACGCGGAACGTAGAACAACAGTTACAAAGTTATTATACAAATAAACGCGCACACGTATTGTCGCCGTTGAACTATAAACTTATACCATGTAAATTCAAGTAAATGTTCACATTGACGACGATGCTGTCGACGGACGAAAGTTATGCGAACGGATTTTTTTCGATGTGATTGAGTCTTTTTGTTTAGTGCGACTCCACGTGCGATCGCGAGTCTATTAAATCGGTATTTGTACCTTTATATTTAGAAAAGTACAATTTTGCACTGCCGGAAATTATCCGTATTCCACACTATTTAAAACGAACCTATATTAGAATTTTTTACGCTAATTAAACCTCACCTAAATTAGAATAATGAAAAATTTAGGATCGTTTACTCTATTTGATATGATAGAGTCGAAATTTCGAGCGACCGAATTAGAGTAATTTACTCTAATTACGATTCGCGGTGTAGCTTTTGAACTGCTAACATTCTATGAACGGACGGTCACGATCAAAGGATAGACGGTTGAACACTCATTAGTGCAGGTGGCGGCTTTATCTATATTTCATAGACAAGTTCGAGCACCCAAGATCTAACGGTCAAAAACGATTGTTGAGGAGGAACTTTGAAAGCGAAGGTCGCCCAAGGGACAAAGTTACCATTTTGATGACGTCGCCCAAGGGACACGCCGTTCAGGTCGGCAGACAAACATACACCACCTATTTAAAGGTTTTCAGTAGTGTTGTGTATCGGTAAGGATTTTCCGATAACCGATATGGGCCATTTTTCGGGGACCCGATAATCGATATATTGGTACAATATATCGCTATCGGTCTTATCGCCGATAAGTAGCCGATAATATCGGCTACTTATCGGCGATAATGCCGATAACGATAACTATCGGCGATAACTGTACGAACCGTACAGATAAATGTACGGCATGTACACTCATATGTACGACTTATTCCCCCGACAGTAGCCGGCATAATATATGTACGACTTTAGTACGGATCCAGTTAAAGCGATGTACCTTCCACATCCGACGCCGTGGCTTTGTCCCTTTCTTTTTTGAGATCCACTAAAAACCTGCCACGTGTCAATCCATCGACTTTTTTGGCCAAAGCCGCCAAAAAAGCCATTCTGAGATGTCGGCGCTCACGCTGACCGTCCGCTCTTATTTTATCATTGAATTTCGTCCGTTCGATTCTAGCCGCGCGCATAATGTTATTCTGCATCCGTTGTACTTTGAGTCCGCCGTCTTTTTACCGTTTCATGGTAATCAGTTTATCGGTACAATTCCGTACATTCCCGTCAAATTTATGTACAGTTAACCGCCCAAAAAGTACTACAAAGTGCAACGTATTTTTTCGTCAAATTCCGTACATTTCCCGTAAAATGCCGTACATTTCACGTAAATTTCCGTTCAGTTTACCGGACAGAAAGCATTCCTGACAGAAAGTACAGAAAGTACAAATATATCGGGACCGCTGACCGTTCGATAACGATAACTATCGGTATCGGTGTTATCGCGATAAGTTTTTTACCGATACACAACACTAGTTTTCAGACAGACGACCAAAAGTCTATAATTTCTATAAAAATTCGTACTATTCTATACCATTTTTCAATTTTTTTGGGAAACAACTTTACTACGACGCTAATCGTTATTAGTGTTAAAGTTTTTTTCGCCACTTAAAACATATTTTCTCCGTGCACACTTGTCCGATTGTCGATCTGACGGTTGATATTCGAAGCAAAGATACTCACCTTCGTATCGAAGGTCTTCGATGGACAAGCCGACAAGTGTGCACGGAAAAAATATATTTTAAGTTGCGAAAAAAGGTTAACAGTAATATAGATTAGCAGTGTATAGATCTTTTGAATTCTCAAAGCTTATTGGTGTACACCTTGACCGTCTGATTTTTTTTACTTAATTTGCGACGCAATTGCTCAAACCATCCAATGTGTAGCTATGGGCACGGCCCGCAAGCCAAAGTAAGGTTTCTTTTTGTCGTTTTTTTGAAAAAACTTAGCGTCGTACTTCCAAACCGTACGAAGAAATTGCAAAAATATTAAGAACAATTTTGCGTCATATTCGAACTTAGAATGTACCAAAAGATGTCGTCTTATGTTTTCTCACAAATGAAAAAACAAATTTGCACGTGTCAAAGGTTTTCAAAGATTTTTGACGAGGAGAAGTACAATTATTTTTTTCTGTCTGTTTACATCTTGTACGGACTTTTTTTTGGCAGTGGCCTGTAGGTTTCAATAAGAACTCACGGAAAAATTTGTGAAGGCGTGAATATAGGTCGCGCCTCTCTCACCTTCCTCACCTTACCTCTCCTTCACTCTAAACTTCAGTACTTCGCGGCAGTAGTGGAGGAAGGCACAATGCTGAGGGCGACCGCACATGCTAGAACCAAGTAACGTTGGGAAGAATCCAACAAACGCACCAAAAAAAAATGTTTAATTTTTTGCAGGGGCCCTCGAGAATTCTTTGTCCAATCATGACAACGAGACCGGACAGGAGAGGCAAATGTAGAAGCAACTTATTCAACCATGAACAACACAGATTGAAAGGTTGTATGTCCAACATATCACACAAATATATGCGACGTACCAAAACGTTTCAAAAAATACGACGAGTCTTGCGACGTACCAAAAAGTTTCAAAAGATACGGTGCGTTAAGACATTTTTTAGATGTTCACAGCCGTCATGGGCATTGTCAACGTATACATCGTCACAACCTTAAGTACCAATTTTATTGTTCCGCACCGGGACACTTGAAACCGTGTACAGAGAATCTTCGCTACAACACAATGGCTACTGTCCTGGAAGGAATTAGGGTACGGCCCCATGTAATTGTAATTTAACAGCTTACACTGGACGTGTACATTGGTACACTATGGAAAAACAAAAAATATCCACGATGAATACGCGATGATAACCCTACACGTTGCATGAGCCTTCCGCCACCAAAATAATCCTCTCACACTCCGTTTGTCATCTACTAATCCTTGAGGTGGAAAGGTTTTCATTTGAAGTTTCATTATAAAATATGGACGTACAAATAGGACATTACAGTACTCGTACGAATCATTAATTACCTCCGTTGGTACAGATATTACGTCCAAACCGTTTGAAGTATCTTTGTAATTTTTTAGCATCTGAATGTTGACGTTATATCAACAAGGATGAGCCACGCAGGTGAGAGGCATGTTTACTAGCCCGACTTAATGGAGGATTCGGCAAGATACCACTGGCATTAAACGTACGTGAACTTTTACTGGGACCGTCTAATAAGAGTCCGGCCTTAGAAAGCATAAGGCTATCCCGTAGGTGCCCATGGGCTTCCCACCCTCAAAGATGTGCTGTCACTTGTAAGACTGTCAGCCTGTACCTTGCAAGACTTGGGGGCCTTTACCACCTAGCTCCTACTGTGACCGCACATGCAATCGTTAGCCTATGAGTGATATATCTCCAATTTTTTCTTATAAGAGCCAAACAATGTCATGTATGTAATGGCCTGACCATACTGTTACATCCACCTTGATGAACTTGGGAGTGGTTCAATATTTGTTTTTTGCGCTATAGACATAGGACTTTGTTTGGCCGGTATTAAGGGATGCGACCAATTGCCTATCAAATCTTTGAACAATTGATTTCATTGATACCGTATAAGGCTTAACTTACCCTCTAAGTTTGCTATCAACAGCAAATTTGTTAACATTCGAGCAATTACCTGCGTACTTTTCAAAAGCGTGAGCTACTGGCGACAATAGTTTTCAAGTAGTTCAGCAGGGCAAATCTCGTTATTTCCAGTCCACACAGGTGGGTTTTAGATTGCATTGGGCTGGGCAAACCTAGGTATAGGCGAAGGGCAGTTCCTTACCTCCAGAAGATGGGAGGTACATGCAGAAACTTTCTGTTGATTTTATGATGATATAACCAAGTGTAAATAACCAAATATGAGCGTACAAATACATAAATGCCTTTAGGATGGCCGTATATCGTGCATCCAAACTGTTGAAACAATTCCCATCTGTTCACATAGAGGTGGTGCTTCCATATGATCATGATAAAATGTGGGTTGTCAACTCTAAAAATAGACTTCATTGGCCTGTGCTCCAACGTTCATTGATTTGTACAAGAAAACTGGATTCAACAAACATGCACACTAGAGTTGTCTCGAATAGACAAAACAATACACCCTGGCATGCTGAATGAAGCAGAATGGAAACAATTGTCAAAGTTTCGGGATCAGTGGTAAGCTCCATACTTAGCTCAAAAAGAGAGGACAACAAGACAGAACATCCCATGAATGAAAGAATGCTAACAAGAGAGTTAATGACACATCATAAACTTTGTAAAAGCAATACAAATACATATGTAAGGCAACTTGGCCAATCACTCCGGCCTTCTGGTGGTTCATTGCGGCTTTGTGGTTGAACTCCATATTTACCTTGCATAGTACTTCCACACAAAAGTTTGGCCTACTTGTTAAGCCTGACGGACAAAGAATCATTGCATTGTCGTCTAATTTTTGTATCAAGGAAATTGTCCAAGCATGACATGATCCTGAGGAGGACACACAAAACATTCCTTTCTTGGTGGTTCATTGCGGCTTTGTGGTTGAACTCCATATTTACCTTGCATAGTACTTCCACACAAAAGTTTGGCCTACTTGTTAAGCCTGACGGACAAAGAATCATTGCATTGTCGTCTAATTTTTGTATCAAGGAAATTGTCCAAGCATGACATGATCCTGAGGAGGACACACAAAACATTCCTTTCTTGCTCCATCCCTTCAGTATCTTCAAGATGTACATATGATAAACAAGAAATCCAATTTGTACAGAGTCCCCAAATGAAGGACGACAAACCCACATGCTAGGTAACACGTGGCCAGCTCTCAGTTACAGGCCAATGCAAGAAGACACGCAACGCTTGCTGGTACCTCATCCCCATCAGAGGCCCGGCGCAAAAAAAAAACGTTGTCCCTCGCCTTCCATCTGCAGGCAGCAGCCCAGCAGTTCTACAAGGCAGCTTCTTCACTCAAATCGACCAGAAACTAGCGAGCTATTAAAAAACGATGCAGGGACAACCTCGCGGCCAGCTTGCCAACACACTGGATCTCTCGCCACAGTCTTTAAACCAAAAACTTCCATTGCTCAGTGCAAACCAGGTTATACAGGTGCTGTGCAATAAAAACCTGCACAAAAAAATTCCATAGAGGAACTGATTTCATTTTAGAAACCCATTCGAGAATACACCAATTTCAGCAAAAGCTAACTAGCCTTTGAATCCATTAAAAAAAACAATGCGACCATAATCCTTTTATGAGCGTGTGCCAGAGGTCCCTAGGCCATACCATCACAAGGCTGCTCCCATGGTGAAAGGATCATGCTGATGCCTCGTCAGAGCATGGTGACGGAGAGACGAGAAGTCCCTGAAACTCGTCCTCCTTGGAGAGGACCCGAGCGACTCCCTCCATGGAAGCACTTCAGCGCAAAGCAAACAGCGAAACTGCAGCCAGAACTGCAAAACAAACCTTAGTACAGGCCACGCAGCGATGTACTAGAAAGAGAATGTTCCTTATCTAAATATTGTTTCACCCACTAGTTGCTCCCAACCATATGCATGAAAAATGATAACAGTCAGCGTAACAAACTACTTGTTTACATAATGTTTTACAATTCCAAACTCAGTAAGTTAAAGTTCCAGGGTAACAAACATGGTCAAGTTTTCCACTTCCTTCGCATATAGTGTGCTAAGGGTTTACAGGTCTTGTTTGGGTTTTTCAAGCTAAACTGAGATGCATTGACGTTTTGCCCTCAGAACAATTTCTTTCCTCTGCAATTCCTACCAAACATGCTCCACCATGCAAATAGAAACAAGAAAATGTACAGCTTAAAAACTCCTTCAGATTGTTTTGATGTCTGTATAACAAACTAAAATGAAGTACCGTGAAATCACCACAAACAGAAGATTCATTTCCTATTGAGCTTTTACTCCCTGTATTTTTGTTCCGTTTCAACTCAGCTCTCCTTACTTCTTAGGGTGATGTAGTATTTGAGGAGCAAACATTAGTTGATATGCATAGAGTAGAGGTGTATACTGCTTAACGTTTGCATAAAATTTACCCCAGCTTGAGAAGGTCCTTCAAATTACAATTGACGCAAAATGTAACAAAGGGAGATTTACAGACTTGACTTCCCGTTATTTAGCGTTTAGCATTTCATTCTCATCAAAGGGGGGTCAATGGCCGAAAAAGGTGTGGAATTGGCATTATCACCTAAACAACATTGGATCAAGCTAAACAAGGCGAAACCAATTCCTTCAAAAGCAAAAAGTAGCTGTAACACCACGGTTACAGCTGTTGACGAGGTGTATGCGTAGCCCAGAACCTCATTAAAAGCATGGGGCACACTAATCTGCGCAGTAAGGATGGTTTGAGTACCCAATGGAAAGCAGGAGGTCAAGGATCAAACAACACAGAAAATTGCTTGCTCTCAGAAATGACCTGCAGATAGAAAGTAGACACCAATCACCTCATAGCTCACTACTTGAATGTGGCCCATCAGCATGTTCCTACTTTGGTTGAATGCTCCAACAGAAAAAATACCAAAACCTATTTAGCCTAAGGTTAACAACAATAACATCGCTTTCCTTGTGCCTAAGTAAGTCTTCCTCTATACAATGCCCAATCACCTCAATCGCTCCCCCTTCTTGACAAAAAATCCATGTGCTCCAACAGTGAACATATGAATATTTTTACCTTTGAAAGACTTTATTTTGAGGTACAGTCAGAAAAAGGTGACCCACGTACAACGATTCGCTACCACTGCAGGAAGTACACTATGGTAAATTTCACATAACAGTACGGAATAACAATTGTAATGCCAATCTGAACTAGGAACGGCATCCAATACCTACGTGGAGAATCCGGATATCAATAAACTACTTGCCGAACATAACCAAGCTAATATAAATAAAAGTATAGATTTTGGATCGTTGGGGAGGACAAGACTCCTGATATTAAGCCTTGACAAAACATATTTTTAACGTTTAGTGCAACTGAGGGTTGAAGCACCCATTTTCTGCTCTCAATCATAAATGCCCACTAGCAGAATTCAGTCGCGAGTCACTTTCATAACCATGGACACCTCAGACGCTGAAATCCATCTCTTCATAAAAAACTCATATAAATGCCCAGATAATTCATAGCTTTCCATATTGGGTGCAGGTAGCCAATAAGAACCTGACATCTAATTGAAGGTCAAGATTTTACCCCTCGTGAATATAACCAGCAACAAGGAGATTGTTCACTGACCTCCGATCCAGGAGGCCCATCCCTATCGTATGATCGAAACGCAGGAGGAGAGGGATTAAACACTTGACGCCGCCATCCTGCAGAATGCATGTCACTTGACGAACTGCCGCCATGCATGACATCATAAGTAGATCCGAGCGATGGTCCTGGTAGGCCATCCGCCTGCCCTGAGGTGAGAGGTGAGAGTCCAGACATGGGTCCCATACTACTCGAAGTGTATGAATCCCTTGGAGACCTGGACCTCTCTACTTCCCAGGCATCTGGCTGGGGAACTTCTGCTCTCGCCGTTAACCCGAGAGCTTCCGCGCGCCATCTCCAATCCCTGACGGGCATTCCGACGCCAACACCCCCTTCATGTCCTGATAGCCTACTGCTTCCACTCAGTTGTCTGCTAGGCTGCTCGGGAGACAACCCCCTTCGTCCATGGAAAGCACTGCCTCCATAATTAGGGCGCAAATTCCGGCTAGGAGGCCCTCGGAAATTATTTTGAGCTGACTGCTGCAAATTCCTTAGGAGTGGAGACCGGCTTTGTCTCAAGCGATAAGATGAATCGTCAATCCAGTTCGTCGGACCAGATTGTGCTGCTCCAGGTAAGTACACCCCGGGCAGCTGATGGCCCTCCATTTCCATGGAGCCATGACGCCTGCTGGAGAGGCCCAGAAAGCACATGATTAGATGCAAAACAAAAACAAGATTGCAAACGGATGTGAGTGATGGGTCCACAACAGATACACTAGAAGACAACTAATGGAAGCAAAACCAGTGAAGTTTGAAAAAAAAAAAAAGTCAGCATGACTCCCAGGAACTTTCCTGCAAACTTGATGTTGAGAAAGACCAGACAAGGTTAAATAAAGCAAGGCAGTGAGGATGAACAAAACACTAGTTTGTCAATGGTAGATGTTATTTATCTGGTTAACCTGGTGTGAACAAACTACTTCTGTGGCATTCATGCAATTTACTGAAGGATCAAAGTCCTATTCCACTTTGCTACAATTGCACGTTAACTTGAAAAGCTAACATCCATTAACTTATAAACACAGCCCCCACACCGCAAGCAGGAAGGAGAGCGGGAAAGAAGAACAAGAGCGAAAGGGTGAGGAGAACGAAGGGCAGAGGGACGGAGGGTGCAAGCTAATGTATACATGCAGACAGCACATCGATAACATGATACCGCATCAAAACAGAAAATGCTAAACATGATCGTAGATACGAGTGTGTTTTAAATGGCTTGGCAGGAAGAGAGGTGATCAGATAATTGTGGACTTCTAAAACAATTTGTCTTCAAAATACCTTTGATCGTCCAGGAAAAATTGTCATAAAATGTGCGCGGACTTTTTTTTACCTATAAAAATTCCATATCTGCGGCTCATTGATGTGGTAAATAACCAAAAAACATTGTCCACTTCTTATTTAGACGCAACTCCTGTTTTCAGTGCATTTACATAGAATACCTTACAGCTTTCAGCTATTAAACAGAAAAAAAACTTCCACCTAAGTTTATAATCTGTCAAATAATATTGGTATAGTCCGATCCTGGCTTGTTCTCAACTGCACATATAAAAGCAGCTATGTAGTTGCTAAGCTCCAACCCAGAGCACAACATTCACAAACTTAGACATTCAAAGGAAGACATCCGAATAAAACTGATCAGCCTATTTGCATAACATGTCATAGCTTCCAAATACAAACAAAAAGTGCAGTTTGCAGATGTACCACAATCTCTTTACAATCTGTTGGCTATTACCAACCATGTCCCAACCAGTATCTAAGACTAACATATCGTTAGAAGTCTTTGGAACAAAGAACAAAACGTCCACACTGTCTTTTTCAATTGGATAAATGGTTCCTAGAGCCCGCAAAGTGTAATTAGTATACCTTGAAGAATGATTCATATACAGCATGGACAAATTTACGGAGCAAGTGAGAAAAGGAGAAAAAAATGACTCAGTAGCAAACCTAGCCTGCAAGGACATTTCCAAAATGGCTGCTGCAAGGCGGAAAAGTGGAAAGGAAGGCAGCGCAGCTACTTAGAAGCATACAAGAGGAGACCGAGCAACATGCACTTTTGTTTAAGACTATCCAAGTTCATATAAGAACTATGCAACCACAAAGTAGCAAAACAGATTAAACCCTGGAAAAACTATAACCCACTCTGTAGGTAAGTAACATTAACCAAGACTCAAAAGGTTGTATGCAGAAAGGAATTGGGCATATATCTGACTCACCCAATGCGCATCTGGCCACTTAAAGCTACATCTGGAGGAGCAGGCGCTCTCACTCTCTCAACATCTGCTGGACCCCATCTCCGAGCTTCAAGCATCGGCCAAAAAGGCTGGCCTGCAATAAAATTAAAAACGAATGTCAAAATCTGACTGAAATACACCATCACAGTACCAATAATCACTGAATTATTTATTCAGTCAGCAAGAGACTAGTCTGCGCCATCTTATATTGTATGTCATTGAACAAATTAGCACATTTAGGAAAAAATATTTGAAGATTTGGACTTCATAGCTGAATATCAGTACAGTTAATTTGTGAGCTGACATCACGAATCTATTCAACTAATTACCGAGGTCAGTCGACACTGATGTTGGAGCATTCTGGCTGCTCTATGTGTGGACTATGTCGTCTGACCTGAGCACTTGCTTCCAATGTCGAATATGACCTTAGTCGGCCGCTCCTAGCACCTGAGGCTACATTTGAAAGGATAGCATTCCAGACACAACCTCTCACAGGCTTGTTCTGAACCAAGCAGCCTGTCTGATAAACCTGATGAAAAAATGAGTTGCTTGAGAGATTTGGATGTCAGCACTTACCTTCAGCCATGCTTCCTATGTGATGTCTTTCAAGTCTTCTCCTACAACACATGAACATGTAAAACAAGGGAAACAGAACACAGCAACTGCAGAAAATTAGCAAACAAAAAACCACCAGGAGTGATGCCTCCTGAAAGAGAACAACTAGAGAAAACAACAAACCTGAGAAGGGACAGCAACAGCCAAACTAAAGGACAAAAATGGGATAACTAGCTCACTCAAATGAAACGGCGGCCATTTGAGGATGGGGGCAATGGCCCAGATGCGGACAAGCTCCCCAGTGGTTATTGTAGGGCTGTGCTCAAAACAGAAGTCCCAGCCCGCAAGTTCAATGTGTTAGGCTTAAAAAAAGCCCAAAAACCAACAAATAGTGAAGATATTGATAACCTTATTCGATGCACCATGAACGACTGCAGCATATGATTTGAAGAATTCAAAAAGGAAAAAAAAAAAACAGGGGGAAACAGCACCTCAAGCTCCGGGCGCCCTGTAAAAGGAGATACCCCAAGCAAAGGTCCGCCTGAAAATGGCTGCAAGTAGAAAAAATACGATCCAAAATTAGTGCTCCGGCTTGGCAACATTTGTAATAGTTGAAATGGGAAATTGAGAAAAACACGCAATACGTATGGATGAACCTTGACAGCCGTCATAGATACAAATGCTACCACAGAATCACAGATATCTAATGAATTGAATTGCGTTTTTTTAACACAAACAATTACAAAGAGGACGACGACTCAATGAGTCGAGTAAACTTGCTGACTTACTTTTTTAGACAGCACATTCTTGTACTATGACTTCTATTACTTAGGTGAATGACTGTCGTATAAATGTAGCAGCAGTCATTTACAAGCAAAATCTGGCAACATGTGGCACGTGAGTCCGAGTCTCTGCATTGGACTTCAGGCAAGGCAGACAGTTGGCCACGCCCAGCTATTGGCACCTACCGTGTCCTCTACAGCGGATAGCACAGCAGAGAGGTCAACAGAAAAGTCAAAGTCGTCATCAATGACATAATCCTCAAACGCAAAGTCTTCCGGCACACGAAGGGCTGACGCATAGAGCCACTGTCCATCCTCCACGTGGCGGCAGTTGGGGCACTGCATGGCTCCCTTTACATTGAAAGCAGACCCGATACAATCTGCTCCCTATCCCTGAACAGTCAGCAAACAGTTTAACTACATCATCTTCCTCTCTTTACTGTTCCTCTCCTCCCTTCTCCTTTTATCCATACGCACCAAGATGAAACTGGTGTGCACACCGCAGTCGGGCAGTTGCACGGTCTCCATCAACCACAACGGCGTCCAGACACACTGAACAAGTGGCTGGTACTTTCTCCCTCTCCGTCGACTTTTCCTTTTCTTTTTCCTTAACTTTTGACTCTTCCTTTTCCTTCTCCTTTTCCTTCTTCTTGTCCTTCTCTTTGGCCTCAGAGACCTCCATAGGCGTGGCGGTTCTCTACCCTTACTGCCAAAGTAGCAGAATGGTCAACTGATGCAAAGATGGATGGAAAGAACACTCTCTCACGGACATTCGTTGAGACTTACATGTGGCGACTCGTCACAGGCTGACTGGCGAAAGTTACAGTACATTACCTGTGACTACCTGTACCGCACCCAACCCCCCCGGCTTCACGATGCTCGTGTCCGGTTGGACACCTTCGACCGTGCGACACCCACGCGGACAAAAGCGCGCGTTTTATTGTACCGAAGTTTTAAAAATCCTATTTTATTAAAAGCGAATAATATATGGAGGGTATGGAGTTCCCTTAAGCACAACGCAATCTGGACGCCTAATTTCGTTATCTGGACGACGAATCGTAGCAGATATTTGTCATTATTGATGTCATCATATAATTCCCGATTTTTGAACGGTCGAAGCGCGTTGACGTCAATAAATTGACACAAATAGTTCTGACCTTAAGAAATTCAAATTGAATGTCTGATATGGGTAAATTGAGAGTGTTGTGTATCGGCAGTCATTTGCAGCTAACCGATATGTACATTTTGACCTATCGATAATCGATATATTGGTTCCTAAACATATGAAACTCTAAAATCCCAGATTTTCAATTCTTAAAGAGCTCCGGAAAAAACTTAATTTCCCGAGGTGAAAAACAGTGGACAATCCTTGTCCCTACCACATCAACTTGCCGAAGACTTTCGAAAAATTAATCTTCCAAATCACTCAGGCCTCCATACATTTGAGATTCTTCCTCAAACCAAACATCATGAAAACAAAACGGTTTTTTCAAAAAAGACGACTAAGCCACCATGGGTCCTCTTTTTCTTCCCCGTACACTAACCTCCCTCCATCTTTTAATATTTACCTCCAATATTAGTTGTAAGATCAAATTGAATAATGCAAAAAAAAAAAAAACAACACGAAAAAACAATTCACATCCGAAGCATTCATAAGAAAAGACGATCAGCAGAAAGGGAATCTGTATGTTTTGGCCGAAAAGCCTCTTTTCCATTCTCTTCACTCTCCTCTACACTCTTAAAATATCACTCAATAAAGATAATACTCTTTCACACCTCTTTGCTCCAAATGGATCACCAAGGATTTTGAACACCTTTTAACTGATCACAAAGAATCTTCACCTCTCTCTTTATTAATCATAAATGATTTTCATGTCTCACTTTTAATTTATCATAATATTCATCTCTACACCTCAATTGATCTAAAGCTAAGGTAAAGATATCTATAAACCTTTTTTTCTACTTAAATATCCCCCACAAAAACGTGTCATGCACCCTTGCCAGACTGCATACGTGACGCTTTCACGAGCAATGCACGGGGAGGATGCTGGAAAAGGAAACCGCACGAAAAATAAGCGCACGCGTTTTCCATTCAAAACGAAACACAAAAGAAAAAAAATTCCCACGTGCGTCATATGCACACGAAAATCTTAAGATACACACGAATATATATCAACGCGGATCGAATTTGTACGTTTTGGCGCTAAACGCTAATATTCTAAATGTACGAGACTCTATATATTAGTGTAACGTACCACAGACTATTGATTTGAGACAGCTCGTGCCACTGAAGAAGATGAAGAAGCACCAGCAGTTGCCATGATAATCAATTGTGCAAAGAGGAAACTCTCACGAAATCCCACAAACAACCAACTTCACAATGAAGCCCCAAGCAAACCAGACACACCCTAGATCTGCAAATTTGTCACACTATAGAATATACACCAAAAAAACCACATGCTGAATTTCACAAAGTTCTGCCAAAAGATCACAATGATCTTATAATTCAAACACACCCAAAAACTGCTTCGCAGTTTTCCTACGCAACAATCTTATTTTTCCTAAAGTAATCTAAGTCCTATATATACAAGTGAGCCTACAGTTGATCACACCGTACTACAACTAGCAAGGTCAATTGGTACACTACTCTTCATTAACAAAATCCCACCGTCGAATGCACATAATTATTTACACCAATCAGATAGCCGCTAGAAATGAAATAGTACGCGGTTAAAGTTCGTCTGCTGAAATGACGGTACATTCAATAATTCTCTTCAAAAATGACGGCGGACTTCGTCCGCTTTCCACGTATTCTTTCATCACCGAAGATGAACCTCCACGTGTAACTTTGGTCCTCAAATTTAAATGTACCTTTTTTTCTAGAACAACCAAACTTGACTTTCTCACGGACCGACACGTGTGCCTGAAGTGCACCGAATCTGTGTACTCCCTTTCGAGTTACATACTCACTAAATCATGTCCCCGTCAATTTATCTTCACACAAACTGACTCATATTCAAAACACCTTTCTTGCGCACACTGCTATAGCAGCTATGACCCTGCTACGACTGCTATGACTGCTATGACTGCTATGATCTGTCAGCGCAGCTGTGATATTAGAGCAGCGCAGATGCGATGTCAGATCAAAGCAGCATAGCAGCAGAGCAACAAGTGTAGTGTGCTCAAGGTTTCTAGCTGCGATGTCAGACTTAGCGCAGCATGGCAGCATATCAGCAAGATATAGAGAGGACTCAAGGTTTCCAAAACAACACTCCCCTAAACCTTTAGACTCTCTCAGCCACTGAGTCCACATTCCTCTCTACAGAACTTCAACTTAGGTGCAGGTAAAGGCTTAGTCATCATATCTGCTACCATCTTCTCATCCGGAAGATAACTTAGCTTTAAAATTCTGTTCATCAACTTCTCTCTTACAAAATGCAACTTGACATCAATGTGCTTGCTTTTGAAGCGATGTCTCGGGTGGGATGCAATCGCAATAGCTGCCTGGTTGTCACACCACACTATTTGAGGTCCGGATTGCATAAAATGAAGTTCTTGGAGGAGCGACTTCACCCATAGTAACTCCTTGACAGCTGAGCTTGCTGCCATATATTCAGCCTCCATTGTAGACTGAGCTGTTACCTTTTGAAGCTTGCTGATCCAGCAGCATGTTCCAGTTCTAATCTTCAAAATGAATCTAGTGGTGGAACGGCGGCTTGGCATGTCTCCATAGCTAGCATCACTCCACGTCTGAATTTTGACTTCATCTCTACCGAGAGCAAGTCGAAGATTCCGTGTTCCTGCAAGGTACCGAAGAACCCTCTTTGCGGCCTCCCTATTTGTTTTTTTCGGATTCTGCAAACTCGGGCTCAAAGTGCCAACTGCTGCCGCAATATCCGGCCTCGTGCAGTTCATGAAGTAAATTAGGCTGCCAACAATCTGCCGGTATGGAATGGTGGCCATAAAATCTGCCTCCCCTGACTCCAAAGTATCGAAAAAATGATTCCTCCATCGGTCTCCATGCCTTCCACTTTCTGCTTAAATTCCATGGGAGTGGCACTTCCGTTTGCCTCTGCCATGCCAAACTTTTCAAGCACATTTCCTATCGCTTCACGTTGTGTTAAATGGATTGTTCTCCTATCTCTATCCCTTTCTACTTGAATTCCAAGAATATACTTTGCCTCACCTAAGTCTTTCATCTCAAATCTTGAATTCAAGGCTGCCTTTATTTTGTTAATCTCATTTAATGACTTGCTTAACAGCAACAAATCATCTACATATACTGCAATGTACATAATCCCATCTTTTCCTTCCATAACATATACTGAGTGATCTGAGCTAATCCTAACGAATCCTAGACCGGTTAGAAACTCATCTAATTTTAGGTTCCACTGACGTGGAGCGTGTTTCAAACCATAAAAGGATTTCAACAGCTTACAGGCCAGATTTTCTTTTCCAGTCTCTTCAAACCTTTCAGGCTGCTTCATATATATTACTTCCTCTAAATCTCTATGCAAGAAAGCTGCTTAACATCCATTTGATGTAGTTCCATATTCTCAATGGCCGCTAAGGATAACAAAATTCTAACAGTTGGAAACCGGACAATCAGAGAAAAAGTCTCTTCATAGTCAATTCCCTCCTGACTAAAGCCTTTAGCAACAAGACTAGCCTTATATCTTTCAATAAAGTTATCTGGATTAAACTTTACTTCAAAAACCCACTTACAGCCGATGTCTTTTAGGTCTGGTGGAAACTCCACAAGCTCCCAAGTTTGAGCCTCCATTATGGATTGCATTTCATCCTTAGCCGCAGCGATCCATTAATCTTTTTTCCGGAGCTGAAAAGGCTTCCTGTATTGTGACCGGTTCCATCATGCTGGCATATAATAGAATAGTTTCGCAGCTTCGCAATTTCGCAGCGTCGCAGTTTTGCAGCTTCGCAGCTTTGCAGTTTCGTAGCGTTGCAGTTTTCATTCAGATCCAACGTACCGACAGAAAATAGAGCAGCTTCGCAGTTTCGCAGCCTGCTACTTTGCCTTCTTCCCCCCGGAAAATATGAAGCTAGAACTGTTGGATCCGTAGGTTGCCGCCAAGGAGGAGATGGAGGAGGAGGAGGAGGAGGAGCAGGATTCTCCACATGTGGACCAGCCGGAGTGTCCAAAGTGGGACTAGAAGAAGTGAGAGGAACACTTTCAAAAATAAGATATTCTTTGATTTTGGAATCTTTTTCAAAATTTGTCATACCAAAAACATCTACCGATCTGCTCTCTTCTTTAATCTGAATATTTCTAGCAGTCTGAAGAGTATTCCTATCCTTATTAAATACTCTATAGCCCACGGATTCATCATCATATCCCATAAAAAATCTTGGAATCGATTTCGGACTAAACTTAGAAATAGGGAGATTATCCAAAATAAAACATTAACTCCCAAAAACCTGGAAGTGACTAACATTCGGTTTTCTTCCGGTCCACACTTCCTACGGTGTTTTCCCTTTTACTGCTCTAGTCTCTATTCTATTCCTAATATACGACGCACACGAGAACGCCTCACCCCAAAATTTGAAATCTATTCCTTTATCTAGTAACATAGACTTTGCATTTTGAGTTAGAGTTCGGTTGAGTCTTTCGGATACTCGATTTTGTTCCGGAGTATAAGGAACTGTAAATTGCCGAGAAATGCCATTGTCTTTTAAATATTCAGAGAATGTATGAGAAATATATTCCCCTCCGTTGTCGGACCGAAGGGAAAGGATCGGTTTCCCATGAAGTTTTTCGGCCCATACCCGAAAATGCTTGAAGTGAGTGAGCACTTCACTCTTTTCTTTCATAAAGTAAACCTTGCTATATATTGAGAAGTCATCCGTAAAAGTGACAAAAAACTGGTAGCCACTGAGTGGAGGAACTTTTGATGGTCCCCACACATCCGAATGAATAATTTGCAGCAAATCCGTTGCCCGGTTATCCGCTGTCTGAGGTAGTGGCAGCTTATGAAGTTTTCCCAAAGCACATCCATCACATACATGGGACTCTGTTTGTCCTAATTTAACACCATCTATCATATTTTGCTTTACCATTTTATCAAGCCTTTCATGATGAACATGAGCGAGCCTCTTATGCCACAAAACATTTTCTGAAAGGACACTAGAGTATGCAAAGTCAATTTCATTAGCCAAGTCCATCCGGTACAACAAGTTTGGGCCTCTAGTTCCTACCAAAGCTACCTTCTCATCTTTGCTGACTACCTTTTTCCCATTTTTTTGTAAAATTTCAAAACCTTTCATTTCTGCTACCGAAGTGGAAAACAATTTTTTTGTAAACTTTGGGATATAGAGAACATCATGCAAGGTTCTCTTTACAATCTGACCATTGATGTCACATGCTAACTCCACGCTTCCCTTTGCCGTAGCCTCCACACCGCTGTCATCCGCGTAATAAATCCGACGAGTGGGAATTGGAGTAAGCGTTTTGAAGTAAGCCCGGTTGCCGCACATGTGGGAGGAGCATCCGGAGTCCATAATCCATCCGTTCTCTCGAGGTCCCTCTATGAGATCTTTTGCAAGAGCAAAGAACTCGTCATCATCCGATTGCGGAAATCTGACCACATCTTCCTTTCCTTCCAATCGTTCATCTTGTGACGTCTCATCAAATACAAGGAACGCCGCATTTTTAATCGGCAGTTTTGATGTCGAAAATTTTGGTGATGAATCCTCTGATCGCACCCTCCATCCCGCATGAAAAATTCCTGTTTCACACGCTTTTATAAATGCCGGACACAGCCGGAAACATGACCTTGACCAAAGCAATAGACACACCTATCATATTGCCTATAATTCGGATTGGGGGTAAAGTTTCTGTTTCCAGAAAATCCAGCCGGCTTATATGTCTGTGCATTGTAAGCAACTACTGTTTGACCACCATTTAATGCTATCTGAGTTGCCTCTTCGTCTAAGATATAAACCTGAGCTACTGTTATATTCCATTTACCTGTAACCTTCTTAGCTGCTCCGCTGCTCCTTCATATTCAGTAGGAAGCCCTCTCATTAGAATCATAGCTTGATGATAAGGAGGAAAACTCCCCCCGGAACATGCATTCTCCGACAATAGAAGTTTCAAGCCATTACAATATGAGTTCATGTCACCCCCAGTATATTTATAGTCCCAAATTTTTCCAGCAGTAACAACCTCATTCTGCTCACTAGCTAAGACATAAGATTCACTCAAAGCCTTCTATATTTCAAATGCCGTAGAGATATTGATTTATGTCATGTTAAGATCTGCTGACAAAAATAACTTCAAAACATGCAATGCATCTTCATTTTTCGTTCCAAACTCTGGATCCGTATTCGGAAGAATACCAGAAATCACATCATATAATTTCACTTGTTTCAAATAAGACTTAGTCAAATCCGCCCAATAAAGATACTTCTACCCATTAAACACCGGTATCTGTGAGGGAGGACCCGTGACCTGTTGATTTGAGGCAGCTGGTGCCACTGAAGAAGATGAAGAAGCACCAGCAGTTGCCATGATAATCAATTGTGCAAAGAGGAAACTCTCACCAAATCCCACAAACAACCAAGTTCACAATGAAGCCCCAAGCAAACCAGACACACCCTAGGTCTGCAAATTTGCCACAATATAGAATATACACCAAACAAACCACATGCAGAATTCAACAAAGTTCTGCCAAAAGATCACAATGATCTTATAATTCAAACACACCCAAAAACTGCTTCGCAGTTTTCCTACACAACAATCCTACTTTTCTTAAAGTAATCTTAGTCCTATATATACAAGTGAGCCTACAGTTGATCACACCGTACTACAACTAGCGTGGTCAATTGGTACACTACTCTTCATTAACAAAATCCCACCGTCAAATGCACATAATTATTTACACCAATCAGACAGCCGCTAGAAATGAAATAGTACGCGGTTAAAGTTCGTCCGCAGAAATGATGGTTGAGTCAATACTTCTCTTCAAAAATGACGACGGACTTCGTCCGCTTTCCACGTATTCTTTCATCACCGAAGATGAACCTCCACGTGTAACTTTGGTCCTCAAATGTAACTGTACCTTTTTTTCTAGAACAACCAAACTTGACTTTCTCACGGACCGACACGTGTGCCTGAAGTGCACCGAATCTGTGTACTCCCTTTCGAGTTACATACTCACTAAATCATGTCCCCGTCAATTTATCTTCACACAAACTGACTCATATTCAGAACACCTTTCTTGCGCAGACTGCTATAGCAGCTATGGCCATGCTACGACTGCTATGACTGCTATGACTGCTATGATCTGTCAGCGCAGCTGTGATATTAGAGCAGCGCAGCTGCGATGTCAGATCAGAGCAGCATAGCAGCACAGCAACAAGTGTAGTTTGCTCAAGGTTTCTAGCTGCGATGTCAGATTTAGCGCAGCATGGCAGCATAGTAGCAAGATATAGAGAGGACTCAAGGTTTCCATAACAACAAAGACCACTTGCCGATATTCGATATGTACCAAATTTTAGGTACGCGATAATCGATATATCGCTTAGATATATCAAAAAGCAAACTATCGCTGATATATCGTATAGCGAAATATCGTGGCTTTTTTTTTGCTTTTTATAACTATTTGTCCTACTGCTGCCGGTACTAATGGTGTTGCTAGTACTTGTGGTGTTGCTGTTAGTAGTACTAGCTACTGTTGTTGTTAGTAATAGTGTTGTGTTGCTAGTACTAGTGTTACTGGAAGCAGGTGAGTGTCATCATCCTTGTCACGCCGCATGATCTCAGTTGTAGGCACAAACGATATTTTGCACAGAGGTACGATTTTAGGCATGTGCGCACGATATTTTGCACGCATGCACGATATTTTGCACGCGCGCACGATATTTGCACGCAAGCACGATATTAGGCGCGATGTTTTTTAATTCACATTTGCGACTTATTTATTTTTTACGTGAATGCTATTTGCGTGCACGTCTTGTTGAGCATGTACTAATTTCGTGCAATTGTTTGTTTTATTTCGTGGGTAGGTACGCGATTTCAATGTATGAATGCAAATATCCGGCGTCATATGGAATCGTTTGTACAATGAGCGTTTGGTGGCCCTTTGATTTTCGGTTAAGTTTTAAGTCATGAACCCATGTAGGTTCCCTCGTACATGTAGATTTGGAGGGTTTTTATCCTCGGACCGTGGATTTTGTCAACTATGCCAACATCTACAGTATTTTGATATATGTGAATTAACCTAGACGTAGGTTAAGTTGGCGTAGGCGTTGCGTAGCTTATACTTAGGCTAATTCTCAAACTTAGGAATTTAGTTTTTTGACAAGAATTTTCTCTTAGCGGCGGAGCTATTTTTTTGCTTCCTCCTTGCTACCGATTGCCCATTCTTTTTTTTTTCTTCTTGTTAGCTAGTGATAAATGCTAGTTAGTGTACGGATTTTTATCTCATTTTTTTCTACTTCATTTTTAATTCACACGGCTTCAGCCAAGTCCGGAAGGTTTCCCTCCAAACTTGTCTTTTTGGCGATTGGTGGAGTGGAGGCTTGAGGCGTGGCATCTTGTATCGTGTTGCGCTATTCTCCTGACAGCTGGAGGGTTTGCTTGAGTGTATTTGTTGTGTGGCATTTCGGTTGTCTTGGAAAAGTGCCATTTTTGACCGAATCTGATTTTCTTGGTTTTGGTTGGAAGTGCTTATTTTCCTCTGTTGCATCTTTTAAGATAACACTTGTAGAGAATACGTGGAAGACCTAGGAGCCAAGTGGCTAACCCACGGCTTAGTATTCTTGTCCGAAAAAAACTATCTTTAAAAAAAAAAAAAAAATGTTATTAATAATATAAATTTTATTTTATATAAAAAAAAAAAAAAATTGTTTTTGTCTCCTACTATTTCTTTCTTTCAATCTTTGTCTCCTATTCTGCTGCCACTCTTTTTCTTGGCTACAGCATATGACCTAAATTCTGCGGCAAAATTAGGGTTAATATGCAGAATTAGGATTTGATTGCAGATTTAGGGTTTTGGCTGCAGAATTAGGGTTGTGGTAGATTTAGGGTTTATTTTTTGTGATTCTAAACCCTAGGTCGTTGCCATACTATTCATTGGTCGCAGATTGTGGGTTTTGGCAGCCTGGAATTAGGGTTTGGGTAATCGTCTGACCTAATTCTAACTTCATTTGTGGTTTATCTTATCTTTTGACCGATATTGTACATCTTTTTTTCCTAGTTTTTTTAACATTCCGAGGTGGAAATCTGCACCGTGCGGAGAGTCTTGTGGAAAATACCTTCGGACTCACTCTCGGTGTCGTTTTTAATTTGCATGTTTTCCAGTTTTCTTTCATCTTTAAACATTTTATTATTTTTCCTTCTTGCAATTCTATTTGCTACTTAGTTGATTTTTGGTATTTGTTGGATTTGATATTTTCTTTCCTTTACTCTACTAGATTAAATCATTCATAACATCTAAGAAAACGAAATATATATTTATATATATTAGGATTGCACAAATTATAACATATAATTATCATTGTCTTATAGTTGGGTATAGCGTGGCATGGCGTTGATACGCATACCCTAACAAGTTATTCTTTTCGTTCGTGTTGAGCTGTGGTTTTCGGCACGATTATTTGGATTTGGATTGGATTTCATTCCACGGAACAGTGCAAAATTCGACTTGCTTCGAACAAGTCCGGTTCACTTTTAGTACCCACTAAAGTATTAAAGGTGTTTGTAAGTATCACAATGCCTTCCGGGTGTAGGAACATTCAAATTTAGTGCGGAAACTCGTTTAGGGGAATCTGTGTGGATTGGTCCCAATTGAGACCAATCTATTAGAGCATTTGCATTTCTCTGCTTTCCTTGCATGCTATCTGGCCGTGAGTGGCCTTGAGGTTTTCCTTTAATTATTTGGCATGGATTTCTTTCCTAGATTTTGCCGTAAGTGGCACTTCTTAGTTTTTTTTCTGTCTGTGATGTTGTAGCTCTACACCCTAAGGTGTTTGGATAGAGATTTGTTTGTTTCATAGATTTGGCCCTTAGGCTTTGCCCATTGTTTGCAGTGTAGAGGTTTTAATACTTTGGTTTCGTGCTAGATTTGACCACTTGGTCTTGCTAGTGACTTCGTCTGTTGATTTGTCGTGTGTGGATTGGCTTGTCATTTGACGCACCTCCGATAGGCCGTTCCGAACTTTAAACAGTCACAGTCGAAGGTTTTCTCTTCGTTTATGCCCACGGATTGGGATAACTTACGTTATCAATCCGGATCTACCTGCGGCGGGATAATTTTATGTTTACCGTAGTTAGATACTTCTGGTTTTTGCGAGTCTACGAACGCATCGGATACGGTTGCTACTTTTAGATCTCCCTCATTTTGTTCAGTTCTTTGGCGTCATCATTATCATCATTTTCTTCTAGGTCTTATCTAGAGAGAACCGAAGAAAACTTACCGGAGGAAATCTTTTCCAATCCTCTCACATTTCATTCCCCAGCCACTCCAAATTTTGTATAACGCGTGCATTTTTCTTTTGATGACATGACTTCCTCCTAGAAGGGGTCCATGGGGAGGATTCTATTTTGTTTCTCAAGTTTGATAGACACCATGTCTTTCTTTCATTTTCGGATGTTGTTTGATACGGAAATGAGAGATTTGGCCTTTATTTATCATGACAGGTTTGACCTTAGGGTTGCCTTCTCTCTCCTCGATCGATATCTTCGGGGTTCGGCTCTCGTTGCAGCTGGTAGTACTAGGTGCAACTACTAGTACTAGTGCTACAGCTGGTAGTACTACCACCAGCTGCTAGTACTAGTGCTACGTTGCTGGTAGTATTACTTACTATTCCAAATTTGTAAAATTACACTTCTAATTATAACATCAATAAAATTAAAAATCCATTATTTTTACCATTCAAAAAATGCAATATAATTCCAATACCAATTCCAATATATATAATATAAATTAATATGGGGCCACAAGTAACCCATATTTCCACATTAATATTAAGTATTTATATATATATATATTAATGAGTTTTCCATGTGTACAATTTCCATATTAGGAAGTAGCTGGGTGTCATTATCCTCTAAACCTCCTATGCTGCCTCCTATCCCTTGGGAATCCATGGAGAAAGCTAAAATTTCTTGGTTGAAACGAAGAGAGAGAGAGAGAGAGAGAGAGAGAGAGAGAGAGAGAGAGAGAGAGAGAGAGAGAGAGAGAGAGAGAGGCAATTTTATTTGTTAGATCATCCTTCGAAAATTTACTGTAGTTCTCGTACGTCAAAGTTCAATCTGTACTAAGTAATGAATTCTATGCAATACGGAATTAGTAATTTTTTTGCGGTTCCATTTTGCGGCGTTTATCGTGAAGTTACGGAGTAAACACGTTGTACGTGGCGTCTCACAGTGCACATAATTAATACTTTTCGGTAAAATAACATATTATATAAAGGGAATTGCTAATCGCAGAGACGATTTTTGATGAACTCATGTAGTTGTCAGAAATTGTACATTTGAAGTATAATTTCGTACAAGCTACGTACCTTTAATTTCAGATCTGACGGTCAATCCGTCGAACAACTTTGTCTGGCGGATTATTGTACCGGCGGTTAAAAAAGTGTCTCGCTTGCAAACGTCAACCGTCATTAAAAAAAATAAAAATTCACACGGCCGGCGAAGTTTTATTGTAACCAAAACTGCGACAGCCACATATAAATAAAGGGAATTCATAATCGCAGAGACGATTTTTGCTGCGCACAAAGTTGTCAGAAAAAAGTACATTTGAAGTACATTTTCGTACAAGCTACGTACCTTTATGTTTAGATTTGACGGTCAATCTGTCAAACAACTTTGACTAGCGAAATGTTGTAACGGCGGTTAAAAAAATGTCTTGGTTGCAAACGTCGACCGTCATAAAAAAAAAAACAATTTTCACGGTCGGCGCAGGTTTACTGAAACAGAACTGCGGCAGCCACATATAAATAAAAGGAATTGCTAATCAAAGAGACGATTTTTGCTACGCGCACGTAGTTGTCAGAAAATGTACATTTGAAGTACATTTTCGTACAAGCTACGTACCTTTATGTTTAGATTTGACGGTTAATCCGTCAAACAACTTTGACAGGCGAAATGTTGTAACGGCGGTTAAAAAAATGTCCCGGTTGCGAACGTCGACCGTCATAAAAAAAAAAAAATTCACGGCCGGCGCAGGTTTATTGAAACAGAACTGCGGCTACCACATATAAATAAAAATGGCTGCGCGCAGGTAGTTTCTCACTTCACGTGACCTCCACACACCGACATTTGACTTAGGCAATTAGCCGCAAAAACATAATCTAATCGCAAACTGTTCTAAATTAAAGGACGACGTACGGCATCTATAAACTCGCAGGAAACGAAATTAACTTCATACAAAATCAAAAAGCGTACAAATATCATAGATGTCGCGTGCGCATATTACGCACGGAATAAACCAACAAATTCTACGTACGGTACGCATCAAACGATGTTCAAAAGTTAATAAAATGCGTACCTTCCTTAGTACCCATACAATATTTTGACACTGACGTACAGTGTCCGTCCATGTTCGTACATTTTAGGGTTATTTTTAGGGGATTGTTAGGGTTTTCAAAGTACATTACCATAAGCTTGACTATATTTTAGTACGGACGCTATAGATATTCCTTACTATTAGGTTTTTTAGGGTACATTTTCATACAATTTCGTACATTTGTGTTAGATTTCCGTACTGTTAAAGATTTTTAAGGATTTTTTAAGATTAAACTTTCTGTACGTTTTTGTACATGGCCGTAGAGCGAATTATACACCAATTTTACGAAAAGTATGAAAAAGACAGATATTACGTAGTTTTCGTAAAAAAATTGAAATTTGTACGAATTGGACATCAACGACAAATATCAATGAAACTATTTCAGGGCAGTTCCGCGTTAAACGATAAAGCATCGAAGAGGACATATCGAACAGACTTACCAGAAAAAGTCTCATGTAGAGCATGTGCTCCTTCGCCCGGACACCTATATTGGCTAGCACTTATAATGGAAAGAAAGATGTTTTCTGTCACAATTAAGTTAAATGGCAATGCCACACTTAACTACTATTGGTCGTCGCGAAAATGGCGTTATTGAATAGTGGAGATACCTCTCTATTTCGGAAGGAAATTATGAGTACCTCCATTGTTGTTTGTAGGAAAATCTGGTCAAATTCTACTCTGTAATTCTCCTCTCGTCAGAAATGGGACAATTGATGGTCCAACTACATAGAAAAAACTGAATTGAAACCTGAAGAAACCTGACCAAAGTCCATTTCAGTAGAATAAGTGGCACATTTAGTTCTAGATTGGGTACTAGATATAGTGCCTTGATTATACTGAACATACATAGTTGTTATCTTTATAGACGGTGTAGACCCTTTTGTGACTTGTAGGCAAAAATATTTTCTCATTTTTTCTCTGTACCAACAAAGTGCAAGTGCACATTCCCCACAATGATTACATTAGACTTTCTTTGTTTGTATTTTAACTTGTTTTCAACATTCTTTCAAATCCTTTGGCTCAATTGCATTTAATCCTTGTGTTTTACGTGACTTGTTGTATCTCTCCCAATTATAGGAAGTTTTGGGGTTGGTTAAACATTTCATGCATGCAAACGCTTTCTCAAAATTTAATGGCCTTCATTTTATGACCCGGCTTTTATAGCGCAGTTTATTTGTTTAGTCTAGAAAATAAGGAAAAATATAAACAGTTGCGGATGTTTCTCTCCGACAAGCTCTTGATGATTGGACGTGTGCCAATGTGGTCTCGTTCGCGCTTTGTTATGGTCTTGGAGATCTAACAAACTCGTATTGTTTGTAAACGGACAGCTTCAGTCGAAGCTTTTACTCTTCTCAAGTGGACCTATGGAACCAAAAATTGGTCAACCTTTGGACATCTTCACAGGTAATTGCTTCACATTGATTCAGCCACACTATTTACGAATCAACATTCCTACATTGAAGGAGTACTTCACATTGATTTTCCCACACTAAATACGAATCAATTTTCCTACATTGAAAAATTACTCCACATTGATTCAGCCACACTATTTACGAATCAACATTCTTACATTGAAGGAGTACTTCATATTGATTTTCCCACACTAAATATGAATCATTTTTCCTACATTGAAAAATTACTCCACAGTGATTTAGCCACATTATTTATGAATCATCATTCCTAAATTGAAAAATTACTCCACATTGATTCAGCCACACTATTTACGAATCAACATTCCTACATTGAAGGAGTACTTCACATTGATTTTCCCACACTATTTACGAATCAACATTCCTAAATTGAAAAATTACTCCACATTGATTCAGCCACACTATTTACGAATCAACATTCCTACATTGAAGGAGTACTTCACATTGATTTACCCATACTAAATACGAATCATTATTCCTACATTGAAAAATTACTCCACATTTATTCAGCCACACTATTTACGAATCATCATTCCTACATTGACAACGTCCTTCACATTGATTCTCATCAGCGCAAATTTTGAAAAGCGAGTTGTACGTATATGGTAAGAATTTAGGCGCATGTAACCAAAGCTTCGAACAGCAAGGGAAATATAGGGGAAAAGTTTCATAAAAGCAAGAAAAACCCATATGGTTTTGTAATTCTGATTGGCAATGAACCACGCAAAAGTGAAATATACAACAATTTCACCAAAAAAATCAAACCTTGGATATATTTCAACGTTTACGGAGGTTACTTATTTCTGTTCCATCATTGATCGTTATTACAAATTGGGAGTTCTAAACTTTCATAAAGGGTTTGGAGTTGAATGAAAAAGAAGAAATGAAAAAAACACATCACATTTAAGAATCATTCCAGTCCAATGACACACTAGTTTCACGCGAACAAGACATACAACAAGGTGAGAAAATTCAGAAAAAGGAAAAAAGACGGGTAATTTGTTGACATTACAATGAACTAAGAGTACCAAACATTTCTACAAGCATTCAAATTTCTATGCCATCTAAAAATTATATAAAACAACTTTAAACATTCAATGTAAAGAAAAACTAACATATTCGAAATTGTTTGATGAATTAAACAACGTAAACAAAAGCAATTCAAAACCATAGATTTTAAAATCTTTTCAAAATGTGAAGTAAAAAGCCTAATACATTGAGATAAAGCTAGTGAACCTTAAGGAAACCAATTACTCGTTCTAAAATGACACTCCTCCAAAAACGGAGAAATGAAAACAAAAAAATCGAGAGAACATTGTCAAAATAAAGAATAAAAAAAGTTTGATGATTATGTTTAAATTTAATCTTTGTATGTTTCCTGCATGAAAAAACCAAACAATTCAATGAGAATTTGTATATCATTAAAATATGTAAGAGTTGCAATTACACTCTTTCTATGTGAAAATTATACTCGTTTCGTCACATAAATGTATTATATGCTTATAATTTTCTATTTTTAGGTTCATACACACCATAAAAATACGTGAACAACGCAATTTAAACTTATAAAAAGTTAAAGGTTTAACATAGACATATACCTTCAAATGATTGTTCCAATTTTGAAAACGAGGGTTCAATACTTCCAACCATCTTTCACCATAGACAGAATTACGATTCCTTCCAAACCATTGAGGCTCCACTGGAGGTAGAACTCCACCTCCCAACACACCCACTCGAAAGTGATTTTTGTCGACATACACCAAACAAATAGGAGGTTGATCGCTGAATTTTGTGTATGGAATATACGTATTACTACCCACTATATTTTGTGAGACAATCACAACAAGCCTCTCCAATTGAGTAGCGAGAAGTATTGGCATTTCTGGTGTTGCGAACCATTTACATTTTTTTGCAACTCCTTTGTGATGGTCCAATCCTGAATGCAATTTAAAAAAATGGTTCCAAACAAATCCTCATAATGCTCACGATTCCCAAGAAGATGTTCAATCATCGAAATTCGAACTTCAACCCAATTGTGTTCACTTCCATACAATTGGGATGCAACGGCCCGAAAACCACAATTCTCGTCAGGCATGACTTCGTGTATTTCTCTTAAACAAAATGCTAAATGTAAAGGCACCATTAGAGAAAAAACTCTTTTATATACCATTTCGTCCAATTGAGATCTTTGTTTTGCACGCCTATCTTTCGTTTGAGAACTTTCGTTACTCACCCCTTCGTTCGATTGTGAACTCTTTTTCTCTTCCCATTTATTTGATTCGGCACCTTGTTTAGCCATCTCTTGTTTTGATTTTGAGTTTTGCTTGTTGACCCCTTCGTTTGATTGAAGACGTTTTTTGCCATTTCCTCCGTTGGATTGAAAACTTTGGTTAAACATAGTCGGACATTTTCTTAAATTGTGCGCTGTCTTTTTACAAAAAGAACACTTTCTAATAACCGACTTTCTTTCCACGTGTTTAAAATGTGACGGGTCCCGTTTGGTTGAGGAATCTTCTTTATTTTTTGAGCCTATAGGTCGACCACGCACGTTTGGCTTTTTAGGGTCAAAAATTGGGTGAATTTTTGACTCCGAAATTTTTTCCAGTTGAATTGTTCATACTTTTGATGATGGAGGGTCCAAGAATTGAAATTTTCTTGTAGTTTTTCCCAAGCTTGTAAAAGTTTGGAGAAATTTGCATTTTTATGCATTTCGGATTTTTCTTCTTTTTCGACTTCTTCTAAATTTTGAAGTAGATATAGGTACCAATGTTTGTGGATGTGTGTTACAAGAATGTTTTTTTGTTTTGTTAATAAATCGAGGATGAAAAGACTATATGGGAGCCCCATAGTACTCCTCAAAGTAAGAGTGCAAAGAGCCAAAGCATAACAACTCTCTAAGCTCTTTTTAGCAAGTTCATATTTTTTATTAATCTGCAAGGAGAAATTTTAAACAAAAAAACAAAAAATCATGATAAATAAAAATTATACATTAAAATCCTTAGACTATGTTCAAATGTTAAGTGAACATAAAAGTAAGCATTTTTGTTTCTTTTTTTACATTCAAGTTTAAGACAACATTGAAAAGATTGAAACACTTATTGAGTTTTAAACATTGTAACAAAGCCTTGTTATAGATATACTTACTATTTGTAACGCGAAATTTGATACGAGACCCGTCAAATTGGAGAAGAATGTTTCTCGAACAAAATGTGGAATCCTCACAACATCAGATGCATTACTGGCGTTGAACTCTTGATATTGATTTTTAACCATCATTTCTAATTTCTCCACAACACTTCGTAAATCACCTACACAAATATGCGATTGATTTGAAATCAAGTCAGACATGCAATTAAAAATGACACTTATCCTACTATAAACTAATAAGTTAAGTTAAAAAAAATCAAATATATCATTTGAATCAATGTCAAAGGAACATGTACTATCAATAAACTAATGATAACATGTAATTAATTTATAACTAATATAATGTCACATTTAGTTTGTAAGTTCAACACACGTGTATTTTAACCATTAAACATTGTGATTTACAGTTGTTTGACACCATAATAATTACAAATTTGATTAACTAAATTACCACTATGAATGTGGATAACATTTTTTTAATTATTGTTACTAGTGTGGATTTTACATCGACATTTTATTAAAGATTCCATTCGATTTACCTCTATTAGTAATGTGCACAGTTCATTCATTTAATCACCATTAATAGTACGAAAGTCACATTATATGACCAAATATGTGTCAATCCACACTCATTGGTCACTTGATAATTATGTCTTTGTTACATGAATAAATAACTTAAATAAATTTAAATCACAAGAAAAATTTCAAATCTTACATGGAGAACAATGATGAAAAAATTGGTTAAACAAACAATGAACATACAAAAGTAACAAAAAAAAATCGAATCAAAAACTCACCGGTATATGTTTGCAAATAAGACTTCAGCGTGGCATGAGCCCCCTCAATCCGAGATGTGGATTTATTACCAAGGTGGAAACAACGGTATGCCCATGCATTCACAAAACGCTCTTTCCAAGGAAACCATATTTCTTCCAAATATGACAATATTTTTTTATTATCGTAAAACAGGGTACTACACTTTTCCCACAACACCATAAATTCTTCCTTGGAATTTGATTTTACCACTTCGATCCATGTTTGATAAAAATCCCCCCATTTTTTGACCGGCCCACTAAAATCGGGTTTACATTTAGCCACGACATTTTTATTAATGTGCCATTGGCAAAGGAGTTTTTGGGTATTAGGAAATACTATTTCTAAAGTGTTCATTAAAGCTAGTTCTTTATCTGTTACACATACTTCTGGGAGAGAGTCTTTCTGAAATAACTTAACTAATTGTTGTAATGCCCACATGTAATCCTCTGATTTTTCTGAACTCAAAAAAGCAAAACAAATACTAAAAGTTTTGTTATTGGGAGACAACCCAACTTCATGTAACAATGGCATCTTAAACCTATTTGTTTTATATGTACAATCTAACAATATACATGAATAGTTTTTCCTTAGCATATGAACTGATGTCTTAGGCGCTATAAAAAGACGAGATATACAATGTTCATCATGTAATTCATACTCTTTTTCGAATATCGTTGAAGTTTCCAATTCAGTAATCAAAGTTATAATAGATGATTTACCGTTCAATTCTAGTTTTCGTATTTTTAGACGTAAGTTGTAAATATCTTTAGCTGTCACGTAACATGGATTTTCTCCTACCCGTAAAGAGCTCACGACTTGTCTAGGTTTTGATACTGTTTGAAAAAAATGTTTAACTTTTTCTATCTCATTGTCATCCATGCGTCTACACATAGGGTGCGCCATGATGTGCGGAGATTTCTCATGATTACGAATTCGTCTTTTTGTGTGTAGTTCCCATTTACCATCCCTTTCATAACCGCAAACAAGAAATGGACAAGATATTTTTCGGCTGCTACTTGTTAATTTTTGTTGAGAAAAATAAGTGTTCGACTCTAGTCCTATTTTTCTACCTTTAGCAACTCTATACGCACCCCCTCTATCACATTGGAGAACAACCATTTTTTTTTTGAAGAAGCTATTGATATATCATAACCTTGTCGCATTGCAAATTTACGTGCTGAACATAGAAGCTCATCCCTTGAATCGAATTTCCCATCCGGTATAGGCAACATCTTCTAAAGAAAAGAGAAAAAATAAATAACAAATACGAAATAGAAGACACATAGAGTTTTTTTCTTTAAACCTAACCAACCTGTAAATATATCTATACCTCTAACCCTAATTGTTGAATTGCATGGAGAATCTTTTGAAATTTTTCCCTTGCTGGTCGAAACTTTGGTTACTTGCGGTTAAAATCTTACCATCTACGTAATCCTCGCTGTTCGAAATTTGCGTTGATGAGATTCAATGTGAAGTACGTTGTCTGTAGAGGTGTTGATTCGTAAATATATGAAGCTCGCTGTTGAAAATCTTCGCTGATGAGAATCAATCTGAAGTACGTTTTCAATGTAAGAATGTTGATTCGTAAATAGTTTGGCTTCAGTTGGTCGCGCGTGACGACGCGTCATTTTAGTTTCATTGATATTTATGCGCGGGTACGCTTTTTGATTTTATATGAAGTTAATTTCGTTTTGTGCGAGTTTATAGATGTCGTACGTCGTCCTTTAATTTATAACGGTTCGCGATTAGATTATGTTTTTGCGGCTAAGTGCCTAAGTCAAATGTCGGTGCGTGGAGGTCACGTGAAGTGAGAAACTACGTGCGTTCAGCCATTTTTATTTATATGTGGCTGCCGCAGTTCTGTTTCAGTAAACCTGCGTCGACCGTGAAAATTGTTGTTTTTTTTTATGACGGTCGACGTTCGCAACCGGGACATTTTTTTAACCGCCGTTACAACATTTCGCCTGTCAAAGTTATTTAACGGATTGACTGTCAAATCTAAACATAAAGGTACGTAGCTTGTACGAAAATGTACTTCAAATGTACATTTTCTGACAACTACCTGCGCGCAGCAAAAATCGTCTCTGCGATTAGCAATTCCCTTAAAAAAATGCGAAAGAGCCAAGGTTGTACGTGTGTACACCGGCCAGCAACTGGAATGCCGTGACAAACGCCTAAGGGTGGCATTCCATCAGACGAAAATTGAGGTTGTTTACATAAATTTGGACCTCTCCGTTCTACGCCGTACCCTTTATTTTGTTTCTATACGCGAACAACGTTACTTGCCAATATTCTCCAAAGGTGTCTGGTGACCGTTGGATATTTTTTCGCGAAGCATTCGCGTCAAAAGTCGAGGTACATCACCATTTACAGAAAAAATTGAGCCACGACACGTTGGATAATGAACATACTGTCAAGATGTCAGCGAACGGAAATAAAAAAAAATTGCACATTGTTTATGCATTATAAAATCCAATGAAATCACAAAAGTAATCTAGTAACGAGCTTTCGTCCCGCTATTTTTGTTACCACCCATGCCTCACACTATTTGTGCCCACGCTCATCCGTCACACTATTTACGGCTCTGCATTTCCGTTACGTTATTCCTTCCAACCTTTCAGCTTCGCTGTTTCCCGCCCTCTCTCACATCTTTTCAACTTCATAAACAGAAACCCTAAAAGATGAGCTGCTATCAAAGGCAAGGCGTAACAGAACTTCTGTTGTACGATCACCTGGTATGCAATTAATGGTTTAAAATTTTAAGTTATAGCCGGTCGGCATGAAAGATATTTGTAGATTTTCAATATCCGATATTTAGTTACGTGGTATCATTTTTTTTTTTTACACGTGGATTACAAACTCTGCGCGATAGAACATCGTTCAAAATGTAGCATTCTGTAATTCTGACCTTACGATTACAGAAATTCCTGATGGAACGCCATCCTGAAATCAAAATCTTGTCGGCAATCGTACCTTGTGACATCAGCTGCCACGTCAACTGCATCGCACTGGACATCGGCACAGTGTATCGATACGATGCGATGCGATGTGCATCACCAACCATACCCGCAATCCTATTTCAGGATGTTTTTTTATTTAATTACCCGGCGCCTACGTGTCGGTGTTTACAAAACCACGTAATTCCCCAACGTAGAATTAGATTTATGCAAATTTTGTAGCTTAGGAAGTCCATTTCTGGCGCATGTAGAGAGAAGTATTCAATATAAACATGTAAGCGAGTGCGATCGTGCGACGCTCGAACTGCGCCGCTCACGGACATGTGGGCCTTCAGCCCCCAAACGTACACGGTTCGATTCTCGACTCACTCGCGCGACCGCACGCCTAGAGGAATAAACGTTCGTATTTCCCTCGAATTTTGCAATACTCCGCACTTCGGTATTTTCTGCTTTGGCGTGAATTCTGATCCTACCCAAGTTATTTTCAAAGCATCGCAATTGAACCAGGGCTGTCCTGGAATCTCCAACGGCAGGTTTCCAAAGCCAGCCTCCGTACTTCAATCTGTACGACTGTCCCCTTCAAAATTTCAAATGGCTTTTCAAATCTCACATTATCGCCTTTCGTGGAACTTCTTCCAATTCCTGGGAGGCTCCGCACGCTCAACCACGTCTTCAAGCGCTCTCTACTTGCGCCACGTGTTTGCGGACTTTTTGACAAGAATATGAATGAGCAGGAGCAGATTACCTTTGTTAATTCAAACTTAGCCTTTATGAACTCAAACTTACCCTTGTGAATTCAAACTTTGAAGGGCCCTTCTTTGTGGTCTCGTCAGCCAGAAATGCACTTGTAAGCCAGCAGCTGGATCTTCTCGGAGCCTCCAAGAGATTAGAGAGGCCTACAAGCTCACATTGTTGACCTTTGCAACAGCCTCGCTGACACAGCCATTTTGATGGACTGCTTTCAGGTCAAGGTCAAGTTTGGACAGAAAACCAAGACCAAGATAAAGTCGAAGATGTTTGGATAAGAGATATGACTCGACGGTCGATTGAAAATTACCGTAAACAGGCGAATGATGTGAATAAGAAAGGAGCTTGAGTCCTAGAATGGCATTTGCAATTTGCACAGAGCTGAATTATGGTGGCTTTTGTCCGTACCTCAGGCGCACATTAGCTTTAACACTATATTCAGTGACCTGCTATCAATTCGTTGATAAACTCGAGTGAATCACTAAAACCGGTTCCTTTGATCAGATTGTCAACCTAGTTCAAAATTTCATTCAACTTCAGAGTTTTCTTCCCAATGGATAGAGTACAACGGAAACGTTCCGTAATTTCATTTCTGATTCAGTTTCAGTTTTGCTGCCTTTCCTGGCAGCTTACTACTGCCAAGAATTTGGAGCTTTTGCCTGGTTGGGCGGGAGGTTACCAGCTTGAAAGTAAGACAGAGTGCCCTAATCGCCTAGGTTCTGATGCAAATCTTAAACTCATTCGACCAACAGAAACATATGGTCAAGATTTATCAAATCTGAAAGTCTCTATCAGGTAATATTTCTGCTTTCGAGTCCTTGAGTTATGCACCGTCTGCTTAAAAGACGAGGTGAACGGCACATTGTCCTCTCCATTATATAAGAAGAAAGAGGCAAATAAAATATCGTAACACGGGAAAAAAGAACTTTATTGAATATGAAACACGTATGAAATAAAAATAATAATAACAGGGGTTTTAAATTTATTTGAAATATTGCTAGTTTCTATTGAATAAATGAATGGTGAATGAAAAAATAATAACAGGAATTATAAAGATTATTTGAAATATTGTTGGATTTTATTGGATAAGTGAATGGTGAATGGATAATTGATATGGTTTATGCTAATGTGCTTAAACCCCCAACCACTGACACTGAAGTTGCTGTGCTTATAGGCATGAAACTCCAGAAAGGCTTCATGTCCACATCACAAGCTCCGGACAAATTTGCCGTTGGGAAGTTCCCCAGAGCTTACTTCCACGACCCGTGATAATGGACTTAAACACTACATGTGGTCCAGACGGCAGCGATTTCCAGCCTGCATTGGACATACAATTTACAGAAAATCCATTTGGCTTTGCAGTGATAAGGCGAGAAACCAATGAAGTTTTGTTCAACTCAACACCAGCCAAATCGCAAGAATTTGGACCTTTGGTATTTAAGCAACAATACTTAGAGCTGTCAACATCTCTTCCAAAACAATCGGCATTGTATGGACTCGGTGAAATTACTCGACCAGGCTTCAGGCTGGTCCCTGGGAGCAACTATACTCTGTTTAATTCCGACATTGAAAGTAGAACCGTTGGAGTTGACCTTTACGGTTCACACCCCTTCTATCTCGATGTGAGAGAAAATGGAAATGCCCACGGTGTTTTCCTTTTGAACAGCAATGGAATGGATGTGCTTTATAGGGAAGACTTTCTGACATACAGAGTTATTGGAGGAATTTTTGACTTCTACTTTTTTTCCGGTTCGTCTCCGTTGTCAGTAATTCAACAGTATACTGAACTCATTGGTCGCCCAGCACCAATGCCATACTGGACTCTAGGTGAGTCGTATTTGTTTGAGTGTTAAACTTGGTATTTACTGGATGCTGTCAGGCAAATGAATTATTTTTCATAAGATGTGTTGGAAACGTCCAATTTGTTTCGTTGTCAAGCTGTAGAAGAGCAGATTTCTGTCCAGCCAGATATTGCTGAATATTAGATTACATTGTCTGATCGTAGTCCCAAAAAATATTTATTCATAATATACAATTTGGTTTTCCTTTCAGGTTGGCAGCAGAGCAGGTTCGGGTACAAAAGCATCGACGAATTGGAAGAGGTCGTGGAGAATTATACAATGGCAAACATACCTCTGGAAGTGATGTGGAGTGATATTGACTACATGCATATGTGGAAGGATTTTACCGTGGACCCTCTACGATACCCTCTTAACAGAACCGCCGCATTTATCGAACAACTGCATCGCAATAACCAACGATATGTTATTATAATTGATCCAGGTACTCGATTCAATAGAGACACAAAGGCACATCCAATGAAGGACATGTCTCACGTGTTTTGTGATTGTCTCATGCTTGTAATTTCAAAGTTTTGTATGAGGTTGTCATTTATGTGAGACGAATTTTTCAAGGCCATGCCATATCCAAATAGTTGGCATAACAAGGATCCATGCGATTTCGATAAATGAAATGAAGCTAACTTTGTTTCCAATAGCTAAATTTACATTCCCATGTTTTGACTACTCTTGTGTTTGGAATTTGATGACAACAAAGTAATATAAGGTGTCATTTTGATATTGCAGGCATCCATGTTGAAAAAAACTATTCCGCTTATGAACGAGGGATTGAACAGGACATTTTCCTCCGAGACACTCGAGGTGGATATTATGTCGGCCAGGTTTGGCCTGGGCCTGTTCACTTCCCAGATTTCTTGCACCCAAACATAGAGTCATATTGGTTAGAGGAGATAAAAAACTTTTACAAGCTTCTTCCATTTGACGGCCTTTGGATTGACATGAATGAATGCTCCAACTTTTGCACTGGAATTGTTTGTGCAATTCCTGGTCACTCCTGTCCTGAATCCCGTGCGGATCCTTTTACGTGTTGCTTGGTTTGTGACAAAACCTTGGTGACTCCATGGGACGACCCTCCGTATAAGATAAATGCAAGAGGGAACTATTCCCCCCTTCATACAAAAACTATAGCCATGAGTGCACAACATTTCAACGGTATTCTTGAATACGATGCTCACAATCTTTACGGGTTATCAGAGGCTGTGGTCACTAACAATGCTTTTCGCAAAATTACCAAAAAGAGACCGTTTATTCTCTCCCGTTCGACATTTCCCGGATCTGGTTCACATACAGCACACTGGACTGGAGACAATGGTGCCTCATGGGAAGACATGGCTTATTCCATTCCTCAAATATTAAACTTTGGTCTGTTTGGTATACCCATGGTTGGGGCTGACATTTGTGGTTTTATTGGCCCTACAAACGAGGAGCTTTGTCAACGCTGGGTTCAGTTAGGAGCTTTTTATCCATTTGCAAGAGATCACTCAGATATACATAGTACTCCACAGGAGCCTTACCGATGGGAATCTGTTGCCAACTCAGCCGGAAAGTCTTTGATACTACGATACACTTTACTCCCTGTTCTTTACACTTTGGTTTATGAATCACATATACTTGGGTCTCCCATAGCCAGACCTCTTTTTTTCAGCTTCCCGACGGATCCTACAGCTTTGAACATCGACAAACAATTTCTACTTGGAGACAACATTTTGGTCTCGCCAGTATTGAAACCAGGAGCTGTCAATGTTCTAGCGTACTTTCCCCCTGGAACCTGGTACAACCTCTTTAACTACACAGAAGTGGTATCTTCTGAAAGTGGAAAATGGATTACTCTCGATTCTCCTATGGATGTCATTCCTGTTCATGTCCGTAATGGATGTATTCTTCCAACGCAAGAGGCGGCTCTCACAACAACAGAAGCTCGAACGACACCGTTTTCACTCCTCGTAACATTTGCTCCAAAGCTAATGAATCAATCAGCTTCGGGGCAATTATTCCTTGACGATGGAGAGAGAATAGATATGAAATTGTTTCCGGGCATGTCGACATTGATCAAGTTCAATGCAAGTTTAGTTAATGGGAGAGTTGGTCTTTTGAACTCCATCGTCGATTTTCCTCAGTTCGCAGAATCGCAGAAATGGGTTTTGGACCGAGTTATTCTTTTTGGAGTGGAAGGAAGAGTTTTAGAGAAACTTTCATTAAATGGAGCCTCTAAGCTTAATGACGGAACTATAAACGTCCAATTTTCTGGTCCGGTATTAACGATTCAGGGACTTCGACATCCAGTGAGCAAAACATTTCAACTTATGTGGAGTACTGCAGATGGTTCTGCCAGTTTTGATTAAACGTAAAACCGGGCGATCTATCTGAAATAGTTTGGAACAAAAAATATAATACCATTTTGTCATTTTGTTAACATTTCACCTATTACATGCTCAAGCAGCAATTTTTGACACAGGCTACTATGTTTAACCTGTAACTACTCGTTACTAGTTTTTTTTTTCTCTGATTCACTAAAAGGTCAGAATTTATAGAGAATCACTTAGTGAATCTTGAGTTACATATATGATGAAGCTGTAGCCTGTTATGGAAAAGAGACCAAGGTGCATTTAAAAGGAATAGTAAAAGGGAATGGGATAGTATTTTAGAAAGGGAAAAAAATAGTAGTTTAAAAGGGAATGGGTAAGTAGTTTAACAGGGAATGGGATAATAGTTTAAAGGGGAATAAGATAGTACTTTAAAAGGGAATGGAATAGTAGTTTACAAGGGAATGAGATAGTAGTTTCATAATGTTGTAATAAAGTGCTTCCTTCGTAGTCCTACATACAGACAGAAAAACCTGCTGCCTATTATTTCGTCGGATGTACTTCTTATCGTACTTTTAGAGACAGATTGGACTGGAATAGTTAGTTTTTCTTCCTTTGTTATTTTTTGTCAAACTTAATCCAACATATTTCTTTCCATCTCATTGTTCTTGGTTACCAATGACTTCAATGGAGTATGTTTGGAATGTTGTCATGAGTGACCAGATTCTCAAATAAAAAGTTTGCAGACTACAATGGTTGGTGGAAGTCTTAACTATGCATATGAATCCTCGTTGATGATTTCAGTTTTGCAAATGTTTGTGGAAAACTTGGTCTTGTAGACTATCTAATGAAACTCATGTTTTCCTGTTCGCTTGTAGGCTTGTAGGTAAAGAGGTATTGCTTCCTCTTCTTCTTCTTTTTTGGCTATGCAAACTGATGAACTGCGGATTACAATAAATAGTGGAGATACCTGAAGCTGGACGTGAAAGAAATATTTATGTGCACTCAGTCGAACCTTCAGCTTGTATTTATGTGTGTGAACGTCCAGTATTACTTGTTCATTATCCACAAGTTGAGCTTATCTTAGATGCACGTTAAATAATTAAATAAGCATTGAAAAGAAGTGAGACATCGTTGCAAATTTCTTGCTTTTAAGTGACAAGTTGTTGAAAACCTATACATGACAAATGATTATTAATTGATAACCATAATCTATGACTGCAATGCGCATGAGAAATTTTGTTGAGAAACATTTTCGACTGTTCAACCTTTGTACATACCTTTGTACCTGTGTACATTTGCCAGGATTAGTAGGTTCGGTCACCAAGATAACAACTTTGTCAATTGGGTAAACATAGGGTCATACAACATTGGAAAGGAGGATTTTCTAACAACAATCCTAAGAGGAAACATATAGTAGCATATACTGCAAAACTATCCATAATACCCGAAGATGACTGCTGAAAATAAAAAGTGAGCGTCTTTTTACAAGTACAGTCGGTTAACCACAAACAAAACTAAATCCCAAACACCGATAATGATACGCTAACCCAAATAGCGCATAACAAAAGTCACTTTAGATTACAACCACTAGTGTTGCGACTCCGTGAATCGGACCTATCAATGTTGTCCTTGCTACTTTTCATCTTTCCTCTGTGCACACTTGTCAAATTAGTAATCCGACTATTGCGATAGAATGAAACGGAATCCTATTTACTGGTTGCCAATATGCGAATGACTTCAAAAGTGAAAAGTTGATTAAAGTGGATTAATGATTAAATATTAATGTTAATTAACATACAAACCCTAATAGAACATGCACACGAATAGCGGTTCACTATGTAGACTTCAAATTGCTTACCAATTCCAATGGACCTACAGCCTCATTTTTTAGATAGACGGGACAGATTTCACATCACCTAATAACAAACTACAAATAAGATTACAATTAGAAAGGTTCTTTTCTGATGACAAAACAAGTTTTTTCTAAAAGTCCATCGCATAGATTAAAAACTATTTCCATTTTAACAATCCAGTATTTGCAACAATCGACAAAATTTTGTTCAAGAAAATCATAAATTACGATCAGGAAATGAAGAAAAAAAAAATCTTCAAATTTCATAGTATCGCGAGTGTTTAAACATATTGTAACTAGAGACTCCCATCCCATGTAAAATATAAACTACAAATCCACTCTACATTTGACCTCTCTGTCTCGAAAGAAACCAAAGTTTGCTAAAGAATAATCGTTTAAAATGAATTATGTACACTAAAAGCCAAAATCTGTCAGTGATATAGAAACAGAACAAAAAACAATTTTTTTGTCCAGCTGCCCGGAATTCATATTCTAGCTGATCAACGTATGTGAAAATTCTCGCCCAAAAACTTTTTTTCCCCTCGAATACATTTGAGCGTTTCAGAACTCCATTAGGTCAAAAATGGAATATGCCAAAAATACAAAAAAGAAGTGTCAAAATGGAGCTCTGATTCCAGGATGCAATTTTTTTTCAACTGCCCGATGATTGTTTTCCGGCTGCCCAGCAGTTGCCAATAATTCTCCCTGCAAAAAATTTCTTCCTTCCGCACTTCCCTTTCTGACGCACCTCCAAAAAGAAATAAAAAAGAAAAAAGAAAAAAACGAAAGAAACTCGGCAAAAATGATGGTCTTTTTTTTTTTTTGGAACTGCCCCGACTTGCCTGAAACATTTGCAAAAATATTTCTTCAACATTCCCTTTCGAATTTTTGGCACAGATAATCCGTCGACAAATTTTTTTTTTTCTATTACGCTGCCCCTACTGTTTTTTTTTTCGCGCAGGGTGTAGTATTTCCCTTTCGTCGCACCGGATGAACTTCTTTTCCTCATTACTGTACAATTGGTACTTTCGAAACCAAAAGGTCTTTCGTAAACATTAGTGCGTTGGTACAATAGTTCTTCGTAAACAATTACTCTACCGTACAATATGTGATTCGTACAATAGTCCATGTACAAGTACTCTTCCGTACAATAGGTCTTTTCCACGTCCCAAATCACAACTCGAAACTGACGGAATGGAAGTGGAAGGCCGCTGTACTTTCCGTACAGAATCCTTGTCGTTTTCTGCACTCCTTTGCCACAGTCTCCTGGAGCCCCGAAGGTCCGCTGACCAAAACTCCCAAATGTTTTTCCGAACTTGTCCTACTTACGGAGTCGAAAATTTCTGTGAAAAAAAGGAGAGAGAAAATAAGTAAAAACAGAAAGGTGGATAATTAAAAAGAAACATGAAAAAGTGAACAAAAAGACATAAACAAACAATGAGAAATGAAATTGAGAAGTTAAAAAGATACTAAAAAAACCAAATAAGCGGATGAATAACTGATGAAATAAACGAATAATGAATCTAATAAACTAACAAAAAGGCAACCTGCCCGAGTATTTTTACTCTTGCCCGATGTCTTATTCAGACATTTCCCCGCCCAACCAAGACTGCCAGAGATTTTTTTCTGCCCCAAATTCTAAAATTTCGAATTTGCCTCTCACCTGATAAGTTTGGCCTTGATCCGTACGTCACATCACTTGCCCTAAAAAACGTCTCTTTCCTCTCCTTCTGTATACCATTTAGCCCCTGATTTTCACCACTTTCCATACTAATAACATCCTCTTTCTCCTCTCTCACCTCTCCTCCTCCATTATTCTCTTTCAAATTTCCATTTCCTCCAACATTTTTTGATAGAAATCCTAAATACTTCCAAATTCTTGCACTAAAATAGTACCACAAAACAACAACTCCTCCAAAAATACCGACTCCCGAAAAAATCGATAAACAGACGAGAGTTCCTCTCAACCAGAAAGGAAAAAATTTGTAGGTTCCGAAATCGAAGGGATATATAATATACTTTTCGCAAATCACGATAGATAAAATAGTTCCAACAGTGGAAAATAGGATAAGAGAAAATGAGGTTAAGGGACACCCAGTTCCCGCAAGGGGCATTATGGGGTTTATCCCTGACACTAATTTTTTCGAACTCTGACAGTTTTCTCCATTTAACTGTTTTTCGACCGAAACTTTCCTACTTTCTCCTCCTCCTCTCTCCCGTTCTCCTCCTCCACTATCTCCAATTGTACCCTCTCCTTCTCCATCTCCGTTTTCTCCAGGTTCTATGTAACAATTTCCGTTAGAGACAACAGAAGTTTCGAAACAGCAACTTTCAAGATCAGGTTCTGTTTCTTGTGTGACAAAAATTAGGGTTTTGAGGTTGAGAGAGGGAGAAGATTGTTCTAAAAATCTGGTTTTTTGGGAAAGAGTTTCTGTGGTTTTCAGTTCCGATGAATGTCTTACAGACCATATAAAGACAATTTCTTTCGGAAGATTCATCCTATTTTGATCGTCGGTTTTAGTATTGGCTCGATGAAGTTTCTCTGAAATTTCCTCCAAAATAGCGAAAAATGGAACCACTCCGATTCCCCCGGCCACCAAAATTAGTGTGGAATACCTGAAAAAAAAGGGGGATAAAAAAAATCAAAATGAAAAATTGAAGAAATAGATACATAAATGAATTAAGAAAGATAGTTAAATCGAGAAAGTACAAAGAAGGTTCTTAAACCGAAAAAGAGTTGAAGGTCTTACTGAAGATAATACTCGTATTCGTGACAATACGGTCCCTCCACTCCAATTCTTGAAGGGTATTTAAAAGGACAAAGACTTTTTTCTCGGGAATTTTTTTCTCCGGCGATTGTTTCTTGCAAAAGGTTTTTTTGGGAAAGATTATTTGACCAAGTACCGAGAGGCTTAATAAGAACTTTTAAAGAAGAGGGAGAGGAAAAGGACGAAGAAGCAATACTGAAAGGATGCCATTGGAGGAGAGAAGATTTTGGATCTTGGATAAAGACAAAACTGAGAGACTTGTGATGCAAATCTGCACGGGAAGCAATAAAAAAACAAAATAGAAACAGACAAAACAGAAAAGACAAAATTAGAACAGAATGGAAAGAAAAGTAAGAAATTGAAAGGATAATTCCTAAGGAAAATTAAAAAAGATAAAAAGACATGAAAATACAAACAGAAAGAAAAACAAAAACAAAAAACAAAATGACAAAATATCACAAACAAAATTGGAAACTGAAGCACATTTTGGTCAAGAATAGATTTGGTGGTCTTAATTAATGCATTCAAAAAATCGTTAAAAACAAATTTCAAACAAAAAAAGACAGAAAACACCAACAATACCTTCCCAAAAACAACCCTCCCTCTCTCTCCCTCCCTCTCCCCCTCCCCCTCTCCTCTGAGCAGTTTCCCTTATTTTCCTGCTTTCCTAATTTGCCCGTTTCCTTCTCTTGTCTGTTTCCTTCTCTTGTCCCTTTCTTACTTCTTGGTTTCGGGATGACAAGTTGCACCGTCCCACACGGCAGTACAGAAGAAGACAAAACCCCAACGTTTTGCCTCGACTGAATAAGACGAAGGAATCGGTCGAGAGCGAATAGCGTGACGGCAGCGAGGATGACAGAAAAGTCAGAATCGCCGCGATGCATCGCCAAACCCAATAGGAAAACGACATAAAGTTGATGGGTATTAAAAAAAAGCTCAAATTTTTTCACCCGAATGGGTTTAATTGCCGTTACCCAAATAGCCCATCCGGCTAAAAGGGCAATTTCTCCTGGAACAATCGCCACTCTGAGTCTCGACCACTCGAAAACCTGACCAATGGGAGAGCAGGAAAGAAGAAAAGAGAAACGAAAAGAAAAGAAAAGAAAAGCAGTGAGACAAAAAGAAAAGAAAGAAAAGAAAAGAGGAGAAAGAAAATCTCAGAAAGAATAAAAAAATGGAAAAATACGGATCGATTTTGGAAGGCTGTATACATATCTCTCTCACCTTTTCCCAAAATTGGCCCCAGTCGAATCCCCCTCCTCCCTCTCTCTCACCCTCTCCCTCACCCTCTCCCTCTCCCTCCCTCTGCGTCCCTACCCCTCTCCTCCCTCACCTTGTTCCAAAGTTGTTCCAAAAGAATCCACTCTCATGTACACCGTCCCGTGGGTGGTACAGAGAGCCAATTTCAAGTCACCCCTCCCTCCCTCCCTCCCTCTCCGTGTCACTCTCTCACCTTCTCCCAAATCTGCTCCTGTGAGATCATCCCTTTCCCCCTCTCCCTCTCTCTCTCTCTCTCTACCCCACTCTCTCACCTTCTCTCAAAGCTGGCCCAAAAGAATCCAGTTGACATCCCATCATCAAATCACCCCTCCCTCCCTCTCCCTCTCTCCACTTCTCTCTCACCTTCTCCCGAAGCTGCCCCAGTAGAACCATCCCTCCCTCCCTCCCCTCTCGCTCTCTCTCTCTCTCCCTCTCTCTCACCTTCTCCCGAAGCTTCCCCAATAGATCCATCCCTCCCCCCCCCTCCCTCTCTCTCCCTCAGTCTCCCCCTCTCTCACCTTCTCTCGAAGCTGCCCCAGTTGAGTCCACATGACAATGAACATCATCCCATGGGCGGTAAAGACAACCATCATAAGATGGCCAATCCAGACATGGTACCGTACCGCCTTCTCAAAGGGCAGATTGAAAAGTTTTAGGAGAGGAGAACTTCGTGCAACCGGCAAAAAAAGAAGGCCCAAAAGAACCAATCCTTGAAACCCTAAATGCTCTCCGACAGCTCCGAGTTTCTGGTACGGGCTGTCAGAAAATTTTTCCCAACAAATTGAGAAGGACATGTTAGAGTCGCGCTAGGGTTGTGGTAAGATTTTGTGGAATTTGTTGCGTGTTTTATAATAATGACGATTTTCAATGGTGCACGTTAGTAGAATAAAGACAGCCATCATATTAATTTATAAGGATTTGCTGGGAGCCTTTTTCTTTCTATAAGAAGAAGAAGAAGAAGGAGAATGGTTTTAAGAGAGGTAATAAGAAGTGAGCACTTTAAGAAACACAGTCATGTGTCACTAAATTAAAAAACCCTGACTAAAAAAAACATGCATAGTGTGACACTCCCCTGATTTGAAAATATCGCACTAATAATAGTATGGATTAGCATTAATGGAAAAGATCTAGACATGGAAAGAACAACCACACACCATCAATCTCCACAATTACTGTTGATACACCAAAAGATTCCAATAGGATGATATATTTAGTTTAGTATGCTCCACTCTAATTCAAGCTGGGAGGTGAATGCTTCGTTGTCCACTTACCTCTTCCCTAGTGGTAATCATAGTCCACACTAATTTATGTCTCACTTCCACATTTACATTAAACGACGCATAATCTAGCATATTCCACATAGAAGCAAAGTTAAGAGGTGTGATTTCTTGAAAAAAAAAATCTTGAACAAGCTAACAAAAGCACTGTTGATTGTCGTAAACATAACGATGTGTTTTAAAACACTTTTTTTTCCAGTTTATGTATGCAGAATGTCATAAACCACATCACAACGAGGAAGAATGAAAAATTATGGTTTCTTCTTTCCTAACACTTTAACGAAGCGTCGGAAGTCCCAAAACTTATTCAGAAGTACACCATTAAATTAGTGTGGTCCGTACTGGACCTCATTCCATTTTCTTAAACCACAGTGTACACTGTACAGTACGGTATCGAAATAAAGAACCATAAAATACAGTACAAAACAGTTTAGTATTATATAACAGTAAAAGTTGGGAAACGAAGCGCCTTTCACACCCAGTACCAGACCGTAGTATACTACTATAAGACGTAAAGTACAGTGACGTAAAGTACAGTGATGTAAAGTACAGTAACGTAAAGTACAGTACAGAAACGTAAAGTACAGTTTTCTACGGGACGTCTGTTCAAGGTGCACCCCCTCCCCACTGGCTCTCTCACATCTTTTTAGGGTTTGCGTCGATTCGGCGAAGCCGTCCTGCCAACTGCGTCCACGCGATCCACGCTAATAACGACAAAAGCAGCAGCCAACCGAGAGCCTCCGCCGCCGACACTACTCCCACGGGCGAATGCGACAAAAGGGGATAGGTGGACAGGCGGGACATAAGGGAAGGTCGCTTGTTTTTTCTGCACAACGTACGCCGTGTAAGAGACGCAGATTAGGGTTGGAGTTTGTTGTAGGGTTCAAGGAACGGATTAGGGTTTGGCTGGAAAGTCATTAATTTTAGGGGATTTAGATGGAAGTAAAAGGGAGGTGAAGTGGATGGAGTGGCAATAAAAAAGGAAGTTTTGGAGGGGGCCCTATCTTTTCTCCCAACTGTATCTATTTTTGATTCCTCTCCCTTTCCTTTTCCTTCCTCTCTTTCTCTCCCTCCCCCCACTCCGCCTTTCTCGCTCTGGCCACCTCTTTCTCCCTCTCCTTCTCTCTCCATATGAAAGCGACAACAAGAAAACGACAAAAGTAATGATTTAAAAAGTAAACATAACAAACCATAAACAAAACAAAAAAAAAACGTAAACAAAACACAAAAACCTAATAAACTAAACCTATGTTTTTATAAAAAGAGAGAGGGAGGTTTGCAGACCTAGGGTTAGAGATTTTCCGGTCGATGGCCAAGTAAAGGGGCGCAATTGCAGCAACGGTCATAGCAGGAATAAAATAAAACATCAATCGCGGACCTGAAAAACAAAAACAAAAAAAACAAACAACATTTGTTTCTTCTTATTAACCAAAAACGAAAAGAGAAGCGAAAACAAAGAAGGAAAACAAAAAAAAAGTAAAAAAAAGCATAAAAAAATCAAGGAATCGCGTATCTAGAACATATACATATTTACATTAGTATTATTATCTGTTTATGTTATAAACTATGTTATATTATTAATTGACTGTATGATACTGTTGTATTAACTATAGTATTAAAAAAAAACAAAAAACCGCGACCTGAAAAAAAAAAGAAAAAAAAAAAAAAAAAAAATTGTTTCTTCTTATTAACCAAAAACGAAAAGAAAAGCGAAATCAAAGAAGGAAAACAAAAAAAAGTCAAAAAAAAGCATCAAAAAATCAAAGGAATAGCATATCTAAAATATATTTTTATATATAGCAATTTGAAGTAAGAGCAATATGAAAACAAAACAAAAGGAAAGGAAATTAGAACATAAAAGAAATCATGTAAAACAAAATATAAATTTAAGACAAAGTTAAATATCGACACTTTGTTTTAAGAAAATCAACAAATGGGCAAACAATTATAACAAAAGGACGAGTTCTGGACCAAAATATATAATTTTAAAAATGATTACTTTTCCGACTTTTGTGTCAACTTATTTTTCAAGGAAGCAAATGAGACATTCAAACAAGAAAAATCGAATAATTTCCTCACTTTCTTTTTTCTTAAAGACAAAGGCATTTTTTCCCCCCATAGAAATTTCTATTGCGAAAAACAAATGTAACTAAAAAAAAATAAAAAAAAGAGAATTAGGGGAATTTTTTCTTATTTTTCTCATGAAAACTACAGTTTAATTTCATAAACAAAAAGTTTATAATTTTTATTATTTTTCTGTCATTTCCATCCCAGGAGATCGAACTCAAAAATTCAACTCTCGAAACTAAAAGTTGAACATAATAATAACAGAAACCAAAATAATAATAATAATAACTACAAAACTAACAAAATTTACCTTTTTTTATGTATATATTCTAATATACATGTCAACACTACAAATAGTGTACAAACAATCTCACCAAGGTTGCTCCAACCATGAAATACCATTATCCACACTAATTCCCCGTAATAACACGAAACCAACAAAAAAAAAAAAAAGTCTTTCTAGTTATGGGAAGAACAAAAAAGTACAATTGCCAAAAAAAATAAGTAATTAAATAAGTAATTAGGTGATCGTAGTCTCTAAAATTGAGGAGTTGGGAAAGTAATTAAGGGTCTATAGTTCGATCCACACACAATAAATAGTATAGAAAAAAGAATGTCTAACAGTCGCGTATATGAACCAGCGGGCATAAATGAAGCGGTAAGGACTCCCTCTCCCTCCTCCCTCCTCCCATCTTCCCTCTCCCCTCTCCCCTTTCCAATCCCTCTCCGTCTCACTTTCCCTCCTTCCCTCTCCCCCTCGCATCTCCCTCCTCCCTGCCCTCAAACGAAAGCCCTCCCTCATGGGGGTGGATGAGAAAAGCCTCCGGCTTACCAATGCGACCCAGAGATGATGACGTCAGCATTGTACGGATGGAAAGTACAGCATAGTTTGACTGGTACCAGGAAGGAGAGGTCAACTCGAAGAGGAGGAAGAGGGAGGCAGAGAGCATCACTGACTGGAGGAAGAATTTGAGGAGGAGGAGGAGAGTGGAAAAAGGAACATGTTTTGGAGGAGGAGGAGAGGGAGGAGCGTCAGCCTTAGTGTGAAGGAGAGGAGTTAAGAGAGGGGAGGATTCACGGATGGAAGCCATTTTTGGGATTTGGTAGAGACGGAAGAGGAAGAGAGATGTATGTGGAGAGAGACAGGTGGCAGTGGAGCGAGGGCGGGAGGGCGAGAGAGAGAGAGAGAGAAAGAGGAGGGCGGGAGAGAGGGAGGGAGGACGTAAAATGGTATTGTCTCGAAGGTGGGACTTTAAAGTAGGGGAGGAGAAAGGTGTGTAGTGGTAGTTTTGCGAAGTGGAGAAGTTGTTCCAGGTGGCAGCATTTCATTTGTTAGCTGCGCGTGGAAACTGCCTACATGTCGCAGGCGATCTCACGCAGATGTACCCAAAATTTGTCTTATCGGTGCTGAGTGTCGGTGCATGCTATTCTAGTATCAATACTCTGCAAACGATACTTTAGGAACTAAAAAGAGTCGGAGTTACATCTTCTATAAAACACGGGTCAATCATTGAGCAGTCTCGAACGCCAATCATCCCTGTGCCATTATTACTGAAATGAGAAAAAGTCTTTTGCAACGATAAATTAATATGGTTCTAACCCTACTAGTTGTCTAGTTCTCATTTTTGATATGGACGCACCGTGACAAATTCCTAGTGCTAATTGCGTGCAAACTGTGTGCTCGTCCGTACATGTCACTTGTGCGCACACGCACAGAAGGCATAGCCACGTGGACACACACATTTTCCTGTTCGTATGAAATGATGAGCACACTACGGCATAAAGTACACAGACTCCTTCTATAGTGCTGCCATGTCACTACAGCACAGTACCTATTCGCGTATCCCGGGTTTGATATGGCGATCCGCTGAGTTGAATGCACTTCGCATTGCCGGGAACGCCGGAACCACTCAAAATGCAATACATGGATGCATGTACGGCTCTGTGACGTGACTGGATATAGGCGTAGCGGACATGGAGATACACCGAAATAGCGACCAGCTTCGACGTTCCCACATGGAACTGACGAATGGCGAAAAAGAGAGACCTTTGAAAAGGAAATTTGATATTTGCATACGTACTGTACTTTTGGTTGTGCCCAGCTGATTACGTCAGCGACACGCAATAGGGTACAGCTTCGTACAGATCGTACAGCGTCGGTGTAAAATTTGTCAATATCTGACGGCGAATTTAAAGTTTGGAAAAAGTACAGTACAGTACAGTACACCGTGAATCGCTATTAGGGTTAATGTTTTTTTCGTCGCTTAAAAACATCTTTTCTCCGTACACACTTGTCGGATTGTGGATCTGACGGTTGCGATTGAAAGGTAATATTCTAAGCTTCCGATTGGCTGTCTCAAATTAAAAATCAGACAGGTGTGTACGGAGAAAATATGTTTTAAGTGGCGAAAAAATTGTTAACCCTAATAGCGATTCACGGTGTAGAACCAGCGAAAGCTCAGTGATTGAAACATCCGCGGGAAGTAAAATCTTGTCCTTTAGTTATTTGTCGTATTAAAATATTCTCTCCGCGAGAAATAGCATGGATCACTTGGTACGCCTGCTTGTGTAAATAAAATAAAAACAGGACACACCAAAGCAATTACGGGGAAATTTTTTTTAAACTCCTTCCGTCCCTCCCTCCCTTTTTGCCTCCCTTCCATTCTCACTTCCTCGGTCCCTCCCTCCCACCCTCCTTCTCTTCCTACCACCCTTCCTCCCCCATCCATCCTTTGCATTCTTCTTTCATCCGAACTTTCCTTCCTCCCTTCTTACCTCCCTTCCGCCTTCCCTCCCTCTCGCCTCCCCCCTCCCTTCCTCCTTCCCTTATCTTGCTCCCCCTCCCTCCCTCCCTCAATCTCTCTCTTCCTCCTTCCCTACCTCAATCAATCTTTTCCACTCTCCAACTCTCTCTCACTCCCTCCTACCCTCCCTTCCTCCCTCCATCCCACTCTCCCTCACACCTCTCTCCCAGCTACCCTCCTTGCCAACCTCTCTCCTTCCCTCTCTCCCTCCACCCTACCCTCTCCCAACTTTTCCCTCCCTCCCTCCTCCTCTCCCTCCACTCTAACCACCTCCTAACCACCCTCTCTTCTTCCCTCTCTCCACAATCCATTCCCCCCTCCTTCCATCTCTCCCTCTCTTCCTCCCCTGCATCCCTACCACCCTATCCTTCCCTCCCTGCCTCCCCTCCCTTTCACCCTCCCTCTTTTCTTTCTTCCCTCCCTGCTTATCACTCCTATTCTCCTTCCCTCCCTGCCTATCACTCCTATTCTCCTTCATTCCCCCCCTCATTCCCCCCATCATTCCCCCCCTCATTCCCTCCCTCGTTCCCTCCCTCCCTCATTCCCTCCCTCCCTCATTCCCTCCCTCCCTCATTCCCTCCCTCCCTCCCTCCCTCCCTCCCTCCTTCCCTCATTCCCCCTTCCTTCCCCCTCTCCCTCTCTTCCTCCCCTGCATCCCTACCACCCTTTCCTTCCCACCCTGCCTCCCCTCCCTTCCTCTCTTTCTCCCTCCCTCTTTTCTTTCTTCCCTCCCTGCTTACTCCTATTCTCTTTCATTCCCCCCCTCCATTCCCCCCCTCCCTCATTCCCCCCCCCCCCCCATTCCCCCCCCCCTCTATTCCCCCCCTCCCTCATTCCCCCCCTCCCTCGTTCCCTCCCTCCCTCGTTCCCTCCCTCCCTCCCTCATTCCCTCCCTCCCTCCCTCCCTCCCTCCCTCATTCCCTCCCTCCCTCCCTCCCTCCCTCCCTCCCTCCCTCCCTCCCTCCCTCCCTCATTCCCTCCCTCCTAATAAAAAGGGATTGATGAGCAGGCCAGGATTTGAACCTGGGACCTTTCACTGTAGCTGTGAATGTACTAACCATTGTACCACCAGCTCAAATGTTACACTGGTGGGTCCAATTTTATATAGGTTTTAGCATGGATTTTACCACAATTTCGGATATCGAGTGCACGTTTCACGTACGTCAACACCTCCCTCCCTCCCCCCTCCCTACCTCCCTGCATCGTCCGTCCATCCTGCCCCTGTGTGCCCCCCCCGGGGCCTCCGTTCCTCCCCGGGCCTGGCAAAAACGCCACGCGCACAGAGGACACCGGGGGGGGACAGCCGGGGCACCAAGAGGCGGCGGCGGCGGAGGGGGCCTCGAAGCTGGACGAAACTTGGGCTACTGCGGTGTACTGCAGTGCAGTGCGGTGTACTCTAGTGCAGTGTAGTGCAGTGTAGTGTAGTGTGGTAGTGGTAATGGAGGTGGCAGTGCGGTGTACTCTAGTGCAGTGTAGTGCAGTGTAGTGTAGTGTGGCAATGGTAATGGAGGTGGCGGAGGGCGACAAGCCAGCGGGCGATTTACGGCTTGTCTGGGGACAAGCAGGCGGCGGAATCGGCCGAAAGGGAGCGTTTCTAGCGGCTGGGAAGGGCGCGAATTTCAAAGGCCAAAAGTAGCGAAAGTGGACCAAGAAATGCACAAAAAACCAAAGAAGATATTTTAGGGAAGGAGTACGAGGGCATAAAACAAAAAAAGGAATGTTGCCCTACAAGAAACACCAAAAACCAGTAAAAACATTATTATGGAAGGGGTATGAGAGAGACTATGAGGGCATAATGACCACCGAAGCCTACAAAAAAAAACACTTAAAAGTTAAAACCAAGGTAGCCATCGCGATATTTTATTGTAATATCGGGACGATATATCGAGGTAATATCGTGATGGTTGATTTGAAAATATATCGATGTCGGTAGGTCAATAAAAAGGTACATATTGGTTGTCGGCAAGAGGTTATCGCTACACAACAGTAGAAATTAATACATTTTTAGCACTTTGACACGTGTAAATAAATGTCTCAACATAGTTCAAAAGTAGGCTTTTTTTATGGTAGGCCTTTGGTTGGCGCACAAAACTTTGCACAAAACTCGTGCAACGTAGGCATACTGTACGTGTGTGCGTCGTGCACACTTTTGTACCAACGTCCGAATCTGACGTAAGATCAAAGTACAGCGCAGGCCGCCGGACAATTTTTTTTATAGAACTGACACGGCGTAGGATGACATTCCGTGGGAAAAAAAACCGGGAAAAAAAAAACGCGTAAGGGCAACCAAACAAAATTTCGAAATAATTGCGAAGGAGTTAAAATGAGCGCCGGTGAGAGTCCGACGAGAGAGAGTACGGACTGTTCATAGGTTCTCGGAAAGTTGTTTTGCAGCCACCAACGGGGTTAGTCTGTAGGTTTTGGTAATTTTTTTGGCAGTGTGGTATTTTTTTTTTTTATCGTCCCATACTGTCTGGTTTGTCAATTTGAGGCTTTATTTAGTGTGGCCCTCAAAATTGCCGACGCTAATATGACGGGTTGTCTTTTCGTAAGTTGTGTTATGGGCCTTTCATGTGATCTTTTTAAATCGCCTACTTTGATTAGCGACCGTCTGATCGTCCAAAATCTGACGGTTTAAATAAAAAGTCCCTCAAAACTCACATAAATAATTTTTTTTGTCCATTTTTTTTTCAAAATTTAGACATGTCGTTTAATTCTCAATCGATCGATGTGCAACTCAACCCTGTTTCTATTTTATTTCATTTTGCTGCCAATACAATATGTGTCTTAAGGGCATATTGTATGTTTTGCGTACAATAGGCATATTGGATGGGCGTACGGTCACCTACTTTTGAACTATGTGTCTCGGCAGGTACAGTACCGTACAGTACTGTACACCGTCGATCGTATTTAGCGTGTAGAAATTATTAGTGTTTAGAATAATTTAGTGTCATGTACACTAATTTTGACTTATAATTTTTTTGAAAAAAAAGTTATACACTAATTTTTCAACGAATGCCAATGTGGGTACAGCTGATTTGTTGAGAGGATATTCACAGTAATATAGGTAAAAGTACAAATTTTGACAATTCATACACTGTCGCATACTTTCACAGTAGTTAATTCCTAACTCTAATTTCGGTTTTTTAGGGGTGTAGGCAATACGCGACAATCAAATGTACGCTAAAACAGGTACAGGTACGAAATATTTTAATTCACAGGGCAGTTTTTCGTGTGATAGAAGATATTTTTAAAAATATCTGTACTTGTATAATTCAAAAGTACATTTTTATACGAACCGACACGTTCCGTACTCCACACTAATAAAAATATACATAAATTAAAATGGTGTACACTAATTGTTCATCTCGTAATTAGCGTACAGGAAAAATTAGTATCGTTTACCCTATTTTAGGTAAAACCCTCAAAATTTAGGGGCGCCGAATTAGTGTTCAACACGCTAAATACGATCGACGGTGTAGTGTTAATGTTTTTTTCGCCACTGGAAACATATTTTCTCCGACACGCCTTGTCGGATTATGGATCTGACGGTTCGATTGAAAGCCAAGATTCTCAACCTTCCGGCGGTCTCAATGTGAAAATCGGACAAGTGTGTACGGAGAAAAGATGTTTTAACTTTTAAGTGGCGAAAAAAATATTACCACTAATAGCGATACACGTGTAACTGACACCAGACAAGGTCGTCGCAGAATCCGTCAGAAAGTCGACTAGGAGCTTCCCAGGTTTCCCGGCTTCCCGCACTTAGCATCTCGTATGAATCTGGATACCGTACGAATGACTTAGCGTACGGTTCTAAGATCGAGTCCGTTGAAGATTTCACAATCCACAATCGCGCGTACATAGTTACCATGCTAAATAGGGCAAGTAAGCATAAACTGTACGGAATTGTTTTACTGTAGGGTTTTTTAGGGTTTCAGGGTTTTTTTACAGAACTTCGTCTTCTGGGATGACCTCGCGGCAAGCTGCGCGAATTTCTGTCAGTGATGTACGGAAAATCGGGTTAATTGTTTTTTTTGTACGAATATATGTACCATTAACGTACTTTCTTTGTCCATGCGTTGACAAATTTACTCTCCTACTGAATTTTAGGGGAATTTTTTAGGGTTTTTAGTTTTTTAAGGTTTTTCTAGGGCTTTTTAGGGTTTTTAAGGTTTTTTATGGATTTCTAGAAAATCCCGGTCCGGAAAAGAACACAATGTCAAGATCGTCAAGGGCCGTTTCGGATTTATCCCGTGACACAAGCTTCATCTTTTTCTTCTTCTTCTGGAAACAACGGTCCAAAACATTTTCGTTGTACAGGTTGTACTATTTGTAATCCAAATTCCAGATTAGCTACGTGACGTGACCAGTAACCAATCTCGTCCGTCCGATTTTCTACACTAGGAACAAGATTGGCCAAGATTGAAACTGCTATTTACTAAACGACGAGAAATACAAGGGGACTCGAAAAGTCGCCGCATCCATCCATACGGAAACCTATTCCGTACGAAGGAAATAGAAATAGTAAATAGAGTCGACCAGCCATATTTACCGTAAATGACACTCTGTTACGAAGGCACAAATAATAATGTAGAAAAAGATGAAATTTCCCGGCTTACCAGCTTCCACATAAGCAGAAAATATCGTCGAGCAAATTTTAATGTTCCACACTATTTAATGTACAATTCACACCATTAATCAACTGTTAAAAATTGTCGCTGTAACAGCTGCGCACGAAATCCAACTGAAAGGTACCAGAAGTAATGTACGAAGATGATCTTAGCCGTCCGTTCGATTAAAAATCGCAGCCGTCAGATTTATTCAGAATCGCTGCCGTCCGATTGGATTCTAATCCAACTGAAAGGGAGTACCAACGGTAACGTAAGATAATCTTAGCCGTCCGTTTGATTCAAAATCTCAGCCGTGAGATAAATTTGAAATCACTGCCGTCCGATCAGACGACAGAAAATTTACGAAAAAGAAGTTAATTAACACCAGCCGGCGCGCTGTCTGTATTTAAACGAAAATCCGTTCTACTTTTGACACGAAGCTCTTCCCTCCCTCTTCCCTCTTCTCTCTCCACGCTCATCTCTACTCTCCTTCGCTCTCTTTTTCTCTCCCTTCTCCTCTCCCTTCACCTCCCTCCCTCCATACCTCCCTCCCTCCCCTATTATCATTCTCCCCTCCATCAAATTCCCTTCCTCCCTCCCTCTTCCTCACCTTCTCCTCCCTCCTCTCCCTTCCTATCTCTCTTTACCTCCCTCCCTAGCTCCTAACCATGGGCGTAACCAGGTGTTCCCTCCTCTTTTATCTCTCTCTCTTGGCTCTCAATTTCGTGGAAGCTTCCTCTCGTCACCTCTCTCAGATTCCGCCAACCTCTTGTTCAGCGGATGGGATAAAGACAAATGGTAAATAATTTTTGGAGGAGGAGGGAGATAGAGAGGGAGAGAGGGAAAGGGCAAGAGCTTGGGATTGAGATTTTGAAAAAGAGACGAGGGAGAGGGAGAGAGAGAGACCCAGATTGCTATTCATTTTCCTCAAAGCATTTATCTACGAAAAACCACTTATTGCTATATACATAAACATAAAACCTTTTTTTTTTTTCCAGAAAATTTTACACTGGATCCGAATTTTCTACAAGGAGGAGATTATTGTAATGACGATTCCCAATCATTTGATTCTCTCCCTCCTACTGAAAACTCCACCGACATCGACGCGGGAATTATTCGTAAGAGTTTTTCAAAAAATTTAAAATAGTTTTGGATATATATTTTAATTTCATATAAAAGGTTTTTTCTTTCCCTAGAATGAGTCAACGAATGAACGATTTTTCTTGTTCTTCCTTTATTTTTGTTTTTTTCGCCTCGTGGGTGCTTTTTTATTTTCTAAAAAAGAATGAATGCTTGAATGAATGAGTGAACTAATGAAATTCTTAAACTTTTTTTTTAGCTGCCCGATAGATGTCTTTCCGTCGTTTAAAACTGTTTAAACTGTTTAAAGCTGTCTGATACAGGTTTTTGAGTTTCTAGACTGCCAGTTTCATGTTTTCTATTCAGTTTAAATTTCTTTTTGAGCTTTTTCTCAGTTTCTTTGTAAAACTGTAGATAACCTCAGCTGCCCAAATGATAGAATACCATTTTTTTTTATGTAATTTAAAATTTTTTGATGCCTTCTTGCAAACCTTTGTTTTTCACTTATCAGTTTTTTTGTTTTCTTTATTTTGGGGTTTTTTAAAGGATATTTTTCTGAGTGGTTTCTTCAAATCTTTATAAAATATAATATGATTTTTGCCAAAATGGAAGGAAATCTTCTTTTTTTTGCATACATCGTTCTGTACGCTTGTACACTCCTAAAATATAATAGTTAAAGTGAGATTCTTGTTATAATATATTTTACTGAATTTCTAAAAAAAATGAATCTTTTTCGAACCAAATTAGTGTTCACTATTAGTGTGGTATTTTTTTTGCCCCTCGCCACCCTTCATTCTTTTGCCCATTTTTCCCCCCTCTCATTTTTACACCCTTTTTTACCCATTCATTTCTATTGACATATTTTCTTCTAAAATGTCATTTTCTTGGGTTTTTCTTCCCTTTTTGTGGTGTTTTTCTGCATTTATAGGATACGACAAATGCCTTCAAGTTTGGAATGGATGGAAAAGTCAAAGCGTTGTTTTTGCAGACGTTTGTACTTTTTTTCCAAGCTCCTCCAAATATTTGTGTGCTTTCCGTACAGAAGTACACAACAACTGTCGAAGATGGGTAAAAACAATATGGTTCAGTTGTCGCAATCGCAAACTTAAAGGACAAGAAAGTCTTTTTAATGCCTATGTGGGAGCTTTTATGTTTAATTTAAAATCCATTAGTGTCAACTGTAATTCTTGGTGGACATGTGCTTGTCCTACCCCATTTGCTGTTCCTCCAGTAGGAACTGCTTTTTTTGAATGGGCTTATTTTTTACCTGTAGACATTACTAAGAAGCGAGTTAGTAAAAATTGGGCCCCATATAATTTGACAATCTCGGGAGTAAAATATGCCCTCACCCAACCGGATCCTTATTGGTCGTACTATATTTATAATTCGGATCCTTTTAAACAGCATTGGGTAGACAATGGATACAAGCCATGGGATGTCCGCCAAAATCCCGCTTAAAGATGACTTTGTTTCCACACTAATTTCGGTTTGGGACTGAGAAGAGAGAGGGAGAGGGAGAGGGAGAGGGAGGGAGAGGGGAGGAGGGGGAGAGGGAGATAGAGAGAGAGGGAGAGTTCTTTCCTACCCACTATAATTCTGGTGTTAGTGGGCAAAAAATAATACTTCTTTCGTTGTTGGAAGCCAAAAGTTGGTAAAAAGAGATTCTGGTTAAATGCGCTTTCTTATTGTTAACATATCCTCGTTAACTATTTATGGATAGATTTGGTTTTTTTCTTTAGCAGTAGTTATATGTGGTAACGAAACGATTTAGTTTACCGTTTTCCGTTGACCATGTTGGATTTTCTGCCATTTTTTGAGAGGAGCATTATGGGGTATTAGTTGTGACATTCTTCAAAGGGATGGAACATTTTTATTTTTATTTTTTAGCCAGTTATGATTTAATATGATTTAATACATTAATTTTGTCACCTGTTACAAAAAATATCGTAACTGTTATGATTTGATGCAATTATTTTGTAACCTATTCATAATTGAAGAAACTATTTAATGACATCTTCATGATTTTGACGTGTTCATGATTTGATACATTTTTTTTTTTTTTTTTTTTTGGAGCCTGTTCATAAATGACCACAAATATTTAATAAGTTGTTCGTGATTTGATAAAATAATGTATTCTTTATAGCCTGTTCATGATTTAATACACTTATTTTGTTACCTGTTTATGATCTAATATATTAATCATGTAGCCTCTTCGTGATTTAACATACTTATCTTAAAATCGGTTTATTATTTAACATAATTATTATGTAACTTTATGTTTTTATACAATCATTGTGTAACCTTTTCTTGTCTGCGTACTTGTGGTCGACGTTCTTTTGAAAGGAGGAGCCTTGGCAGCCCACCTGTTTCAACTCTTACTCTTCTTTATCATCAACATTTTTTTTCGTATTATTATTTGTTTCGTATATTCGCTGTTTTTGCCTTGCTTTATCCTTTTTGTTTCTTCCCCCCACATGTAGGTTTTCAGTTTTTGCAATGCTACTTTCTTTTGTTCCCATGGACTCAGATGATTTACCATCAACTTTTTTAAGTCTGCCCTCTCTTTTTTTTTTTTTACTTATAGATAATGTACCTTACTTAGGTCGCCCTCTGACAAAAACATTGGCAAACTCACTCAACATGTTTTGTGCTTCCTAAAATGTAGGTAAATAACTGAAATCCAACTCCATAAATGTAACTAAATCCTTAACAAAGTGCCAGATATCTGAATGCATTCGTACTCTTATGGAACACGGAATTCTCCTCGAAGGCTATGAAACTCAAACTCCCCGAGTATATCTCCATGAACAGAGCTCAATCCCCAACCCCCCTAACATCTTTAATTGAAGCCTTTACAACATGGCACGCAGCCAAGTACTCTGCTAATAACGATGGAAAAAGTCTTGATTGACAGTGTAATGTATAACAGAAAACTGAAACAGACGAATCGAGATTTGCCGAAGGATTGTTAGATCTTAAGACTGGAACTAAACTAACTGAAATTAAAAACAGAGGAGTTAGGCTTCTTAGAAATGATAAATGATAAATGAAACCTCGTAAACTGTAAAGGAAATCACAATTCCGTGTTTGGTGCAATGGAACAACAAATGGAAATACAAATTTTAAAATTTAATTCCAAACTTTTGGAAATGCTCATCGCATTTTGTTAACACTTCCGATTCAAATCAGATTATATTAAATAAAAATGATTAAATGACAAAGCAAAGTATGTGTATTATGAGTCAAATAATCAATAAAAATCAAAAGTATTTATATAATGCAAAACAATGGATTTGATTTCATCAACCACACTAATAAATTCCCAAAAAAAACCCGAAACACAAAACTCAAAATCCACAATATTCATTTTTCTTTTTCCGTTTTTGCTCAAATAATTCAATTCTAACATGAAAACAAGACATTGACCTTCTTACTATTTTCACATCATAAAATGAAAAAGCTGGCATGTTTCCTAACATCTTTCATGAATTTAAGCATCAATATTTCAAATTCCTAAAAAAGCAATATCTTATCCATTTATTGAGTGAAGTTCTCGAAAATGCAAAATCGAAGACCTATAAAAGTAACACAAATTTTGTTAACTTGCAATATGAATTTTGCAATATGAATTTTGCAACATTGGAATTTCCTTCTGCATATCACATCTCCCACATAATCTCAACTACCAAATAATGTGACTTAAACTATCGAATTACCTATAAATTGATACATCAATTTATAGATTCTCCAAAGAAGTACTATGAAGTTTTTCCGTACAAAAAGTACTTCTAATCCTAATGTCCAAAATTTGGACATTTCGAGATCTTGTACAACAAACTTTTAAGTATCAACTTTTACAACACCGAAAAATTTGAAACTCGTCACATTGAAATCTAGTACCAATGAAATCTAGGAAAATCTTAAAATATCGATATGTTCAAAAACTTTAAGGTCGACAACATCTCGACATTTTGTAACATCAAAATCGTGAAAACGTAAAGACATTTGACAAAATAGAAAAGCTGAAAAATCTTGAAACATCATCGCACCTCGCGTTCTCAAAAACTTTTGTGACGAAACATTGAATCTCCACGACACTAAAAACTATCCCCGAAAAAAATCGGCCTACCCGAGATTTTAAAATTCTCCACCAGACAAGCCACAAACCAAAGCCCAAAAAGAGAAAAAATGCCACATAGACGAAGTTTATAACTCATGAGATTTGAAATTGGAAACAGAGGAAGTTTGTACCACACGAAAAATGAAAAAGAAATTTGAAACTCCCGATTAATGAGTTCGATTCATATCACCAAATCGACGAATAATGAGAGCGCTCGTTTCCAAAAACCGTTGTGCACAATTGGAGAGACAGGAGGATTCGGAAGAGGAGAATTTCGCGCCCGGAGAAGAAAGAATACATTTGTCCCAACAAGCATCGGTAACTTTGGCGACCAACTCACTCAACATTAGTTTCTGCTTTTCTTCCTGAAGAGAGAGAGACAGAGAGAGAGAAAGAGAGGGAGAAGGAGAGAATCAATTTGTGCATCTCTTGCTGCAGTAAGGGAAAGAGAGAGAGGTAGAGAGAGGTAAGGAGACATTTGTCTCAAAAGGCATCGGTAACTTTGGCGACCAACTCACTCAACATACGCTTCTGCTCTTCTTCTTGGATTGGAAGAGAGAAAGGGAGAGGGAGTGGAAGATAAAGGAGAGGGAGTGGAAGATAAAGCGGGAGGAGCAGGAGAGAGAGAGGGAGGAGTAGATGAGGGAGAGGGAGTGGGAAACGGACAGCGAGAGGGTGTGGGAGAAGGAGAGAGAGAGGGTGTGGGAGAGGGAGAGGGACATGGAGCTGGCAGGGAAGGAGGGAGAGGGAGGGGGAGAAGGCGAGAGCAAGGGAGAAGGAGAAGGAGAGGCAGGGGGAGAGGATACGGAAAGGGAGAGGGAGAGGAGGGAGGAGAGGGAGAGGAGTGGGAGTGGGAGAGAGATTAAGAGTGGGAGTGGGAGTGGGAGAAGCAGAGAGAGAGAGGGAGAGGGTGCAGGTATGGGAGAGAGGAGAAAGAGAGGGAGAGGGAGAGGAGGGAGGGAGGAGGGAGGAAGAGGGAGAGGGAGTGGGAGTAAGAGAGGTATTGCGGGTGGGAGATGGATTGGAGTAGGAGAGGGAGAGGGAAAGGAAGTGGGAGAGGGGCAAAGGGAGAGGGAGGGGGGGGGGAGGGGAAGCCTGAAAACTGCCTTTTTTTAACGCCGGAAGAGGATTCTCCTCTCAAGATAATGGATTTCGGATTGAGTCATATTGAAGGTCTGACTAATCCTGTAGTCGGTTTGTTTGGTTCCATTGATTATGTCTCCCCCGAGGCTCTCTCGAAGCGAACCGCGAATTCAGCCGGGGATATGTGGGCACTGGGAGTCATTCTTTACATCCTTCTTTGCGGGTGAGTGTTCCGCACCACTCCTTATTGGCTGTCGATATTGAATTCGTCTATACTCGAAAGTCAAGTCTTGTGAGTCTAGAATGAGATTGGCAGTTTTTTTTTTGTTTTTCGTGTCTTATGCATGAAGAGTTTCCCGCAATTTAGCCTGTTTTTCATATTTTTTTCTGCGAAATTTCAGGTATCCTCCTTTTCACGCAACAAACAACAAGGACAAGCAGCAACTTATCATGTCGGTAAGAGTCTCGTCAAGATTAGCGATTTATACAACCGAAAGCTGCTTCTGTCAAATTGTTGCAAGATCCATATTATTTCAAACTTTTATGTCCTTTTTCAGCTTTAGGAGTCAGCCATGTAGCAGGCAGCTTGTCTGAAGTTTTATGGAATCGGCATTTAGTGCAAGAACATGGAAAATTCTTTTCTTCCGTTTTCCCTCTTGATGTTTCATCGGTCAATGACAGGAACTTGAGTAATGTCAGTGGAGATATAGCTTGCATCTTCTGCCACATTGGGTTGACAATTGCAAATGGCAAAATAGTCACCTATGAAAGCGACCTTTTTTTCTTAAAGTCCCTATACATCACTACTGGCCTTCTTTCAGTCCTCATCCTTTACAAATTGTGGCTGGTTCATGCCTGTAATATTCCTGGGAATATTGCTTTTTTTAAAACGTGCCGGCATTTTTGCAGGGCTCGTTTGACTTTGATGACCACTCTTGGAAGGCTGTGTCGACTTCAGCCAAGCAGCTTATTGCAAGCTTGCTCACTGTGGACCCTACCCGGCGCCCTACTGCCGCAGAGGTAAGGATATTGTTAATCTTTTCAAAATAAAGGGTTTTGAAGCCAGAGATTGATTCGCTTTGCAACATCTCATTCCATCCTTAAGGGTGTTGGCCATCTAGGTCAAAATTGAGAGCTCCAGAGCCAGATATTTATAAGTTTTGTAACATCTCATTCCATGGTTAAGGATTTCGTCCATCTACGGTATGTCAAATGAAAGGGCTCTTGAAGCTAGAAAATTGATGAGCTTTGTATTATCTCATTCCAGCTTCTTTCACAGAACAACCTCCGCTCCAGAATCCTTGTTTCAGAATGTTGGAACTGCAGGTTACTCACCTGTGAAGATGGGATTTCACCCCTTCACGGGTTGGTAAAAGACCACAAATGTAGTTTGGACGTGGTAAGAAATTCAGTGCTGAAATGCTTTGCAGTTTCATGGCTGTCTTTGCAGCTTTTATTACATCCTTGGGTGACCGGTCATTCTGCCCGTTCAGAGCCCATGGAGCCAGAAGTATTTCAACGCCTTGTATCTTTTAATGCTCGACGAAAGTTCCGAGCCGCTGCTTATGCCAGCATTGTGAGCAACCAGTTTATGATGCGAACAAAGCGGCTACAAAGGATTTTGGGTGGCGTCGAAAATTTAAGCCAAGAGGAGCTTAACCTGCTGCATACCAACTTCAAGCGCATGTAATGCTATATGATTATTTTTTATCAATTCTTGTTGAGTCGTTTGATGCTGGAAAAAAGAGGTGAATTAGCAGGTGTTTTGTTACTGCTTGGCCAATGAAGGGAATGTCAACATATTTTAAAAATGGGGCTGAAGGGATGGGACGAATCATCAGCAGTCATGGATTGTGAATTGGCCTTAGTCATTCTACCCTGTTGCTTGTGTGAATCACTTTGTTGCTTAATCACCCCCATTTCTCATTCTTGTTGCTTTTGAAAGGATCATAGGAAGTTGCAGTTTCAGTCTTCGCATTTTCCTGATGTGTTTTAGGCTTCGGTCACTGAACTTGTGTATGGGCATTCATGCATTACCCCCCCAATGTGGAATATTCAACTGCCTCACTCTAACAGCGCGGTCTAACGGGTGCTATCAGATCGTCAAACGGAACTACTGTAAACATGGAGGAATTTGAGCAAGTGCTGAGGTCCATGAGCATGGGCAGCCTTGTGCCTCTAGCTCAACGGATTTTTGAGCATTTTGATTGTGACAAGAATGGAAAGGTGGACATGCGAGAAATTGTCTGTGGCTTTTCCTCTATGCGAAACAGGGCTGGCGAGGAGCCTCTTAAACTTTGTTTTAAGGTGAGCTTTTAATATCTGGAACAGGTTTTGTGTGGGATTCAGACACAGAAAAAGTTCATCTAAAAACATGGAAGTAACACAGATTGTTATTGATGTTCAGCATACGATACTAGCCTTTTTACTGTTTATCTTGTTTCATAGTGGGCAAGGGTAGTTGGTTAGTCTTGTCTATCCTAGTGTGTGTAATACATGACCTGCAGTAGAGAATAGAAACAAGCGTTTAGAATAAGAGCAGGCAATCCGCGATCTTTTGCTCTTGGATGGAAGTTGCTGGATTTTTTTTGCAATGGTGTTTTTTTATTTCTCGTCGTTGGGCTTCTCGTATTTCTTTTGTCAGGTCACCAAAAAGGTAGATACTCCCTTTGACATTCTCTTTTGGTAGTTTCTTGTGTGGATTGTCATTGTGTTCATCTGTGTCAATGTTCTGATTTGATTTCCGCTTGTTGGTCTTTTACAGATGTATGATGCTGACGGTTCAGGCTATATTTCAAGGGATGAGCTAGCCTGCATGTTGAAGGTAACATGTCACTTCACATAAACTACTGGCATTCTGACAAATTTCTCCACAACCACATTTGTGCCCTACCACCGCGGAAGGGAATCATGCAAATGTTAATATGAAAACATTTGAGTCAGAAATTTGAGATGAGACGTTGGTTGGTTGTTCTTTACTGTCACGTTGTTGTGAGGACACGAGCATAAGTGATTCTCGTGATTGTCCTAATCTCGTTTGAATGCGGCAACTCACCCTCTCTTTAATGTCTCCTGTCTGGTATTTAGACCAGATGCCCTGACCACGTTAATTCATGGCTCCTTCACCTTCTCTTTCCGTGTTTGTCCTCACCTGCCACTTTATCCAGAACATAACTTAGCATTTTCCAGTTTCTTATCATCCTTTTTGTCATGCTATCATTGCTTCTGAGCATTCTTACATCTTGTAATCTTGTGACAAGTGTAGGTGTTTAGGTTCTTTTGTTGTAACTGTCATCTTGTCCACCTTATCAGTAAGGTGGGTTGTTTAGTAAGGAGTTCAGTACTGTCATGTGGTTGTCAAATATACGGTTTCTTGGTGAAATGGGCAGTGTTCATTTTCTCTTATTCAAACGGATTTTTATGCGAAGTTCAAATGTTTAAAAACAATTGGAAACGTTATATGTGGTACCTTAATACCATAGGCGTACTATCCGGTACACGTATAGAGGATATAGCTCTCATTAAATTGTTTTCACCTGCAAATGTTGATATATATGGGTAATTCACATATAGGTGTATTTATAGGTAATTTATATATTACTGATTAAATATGGGCTGAGGGTTTTTGATGATCTCTTTTGCAGGCTTTGCCTGAAGCTTACTTGCCAGAAGATCTTTTGAGTGATCCGGGAAAGTTTGACGAGCTGTTCGACAGAATGGACGCAAATTGTGACGGGCGACTCAGTTACGAAGAGTTTAAGGAAGCAATTGAAACTGATGGGTATTTGCTAGATGCTATACTGGAGCCGGCTCGGAGCTCACTCACAAACACTCCTTCCATGTTTCTATAACAGCTCATGTACAGTAAATTTGGTGCGTATTGTAATTTATTTATTTTTCAAAAACCCTCTCCGTGCTATCGCAAAATCGGCAAAACCCGTGAATGCACACAGAATCAAGCCCACCCGGGTCCCATAGAGCGAGTGTGCCATACATGTCCAGTAGAGCAGAATTAATACTCCTAACAAATAGGTAGGTGCACTATTATTTAGGCTAGTTGAGTCGTTTGTCTCGTCATTTTGCTCTCTTCGCATGTGAAACCCACTTGCTTTGTTTTGTGTTTAGCGTTTGTGAAAGGAAAAACTTTTTTTTTGAGTGACTATGCTTTGATCCGGAGTGTGTCTTTTAGACATTTTGACTTTAAATGCTCAGTCTGCGAAGTGGATGGGCTTAGGGGTTGCGGATTAATTGAAATGGAAATTTCGGTTTTATTAATGTCACGTTTTGCTTCTAAAAATAGGCGTTGGAAATACTTATTTTCAGGTGACAACTTACGTTTTTATTTTATGTTTATTGTATAGAAACAATAACATTCTGAGTTGTAGGACTTGGTGACTTTTCATGTAAAATGAGCCATTGTCCTATTTTAAAATCTATATTGTAAACTTTTTTGAGGTTTATATTGTAAGCAAGGTCTTCATCATGGTTCAGATGTGTGAATCGAATGTTATATGTGCTCAGTAAATGCGTATAATATGGCATGATAGGTGTATAGTATGGGGCGACTAAAGAGATGACTACTAATTAGAGCACCTACTTCTTCTATGTTTCTCTTGGTGTCATGCAATGGGTGTGTGGTACGTGTGATCTACTGTATTAAGATTGTGGCAAATCATATTAAAGGCAAGGCTATTTTCCCAAACTGAATAGTTGGTCTGATTGGCTCAATGCATTTTGGTGGAAGAAATGAAGAATTAGGTAGATACTGTAATAATGAAGAGATGTTCTAAAAATATCAACGGAATTATAAGGTGGAAATGTAAGGTGGACGTGTTGAAAATGTGAATATATTGCAGTTCTTTTGTAACTCATTTCATGGATGGTCATAGCACTTAGGTTTTTGGGTGGAAAAAAAAAATTGCGAAAACTTGAACTCTCTAGGAAGAGTTCCAATTCTGGTACCGTCAGTTTTCTGGACACAATTGTCAGATCCACAAATTAGAAGGTAAACATCTCCTTCCCCCCTCTCCCTGCTTCCCCCCTCCCTCCTTCCCCTCCACTTCCTTGTCACCTTCCCTGTCATTCTCACTCTACCCGATCCCAGTCCCTCTTCCCTCTTGCACTCCCTCTTTCTCATCTATTCCCTCCGCCTAACCTTTCACACACAACCTACCCGTCACATATTATAATGCCGATTGACTCAACCAGGCAAGTGTATTTTACGTAGGAATCGACCTATGACTCATAGGTGTTGTTTAAGCAATGACGTGGTCTCGCGGTACATCCTTCGAGGGATATACAACATGCCTGAAGGGAAGGCCCCGTGAGTAGTGTTGAAAAGTACACCGCTCATCATTATTAGTGTTGAAAAAAGAATCAAGACTTAAAAGATATTTTTTTTCCGTGCGCGCTTGTCGGATTGTCGATCTGATGGTTTTTGCTATTGGAAGGCAAGTTTCGCTCCTTCCCACTGGTGTGTCTCCAATTGACAATCCGACAAGTGTGCACGGAAAAAATGTTTTAAGTGGCGAAAAAAACTTGACACTAATAACGATGAGCGGTGTACTGATTGAAATCAAATCTAACAATTTGTCCATGAAATAGTCTTAGGAATGTAATTTAAAAAGATATAAAGAAGAAATAGCACAAAAGTAAAAGGCGATGCACCGAGCCTCACTACTTTTGCCTCAGATACAAAGGACAATGCATACTTCAAACCTGTCTAACTTGATTTCTGTAGACCACCTCTCAAAAAAATATTTTGCAAAACCAGAAGTGGAATGTTGACAAAGGGAAGATAGCGACACTCTAGGGCTTTAGAAAACCGGTGGGGGAGAGGTAAGTTGGTGTAAGTTCTTCCAAATAATGAATGACATCTTTCTTTAGAGTCACTGTAAACTGTATTTTCCATCTCCTCCCCCTCTCCCTCTCCCTCTCCCTCTCCCTTGTCAATGTCAACCTATACCCCACGCAAGCCCCGATAAGGCCGTCTCTCCCGTCTAACAAACCTGTTAGATTGGGTTAAAATATGTCAATTGTTTGTACAACTTTTCCACCTCGGAAAGCTTTCACAGTCAACCTTAACCACTCTAAATATGTGGTTAGTTCATCTTCGACCTCCTTCATCCATCGCAGGAGGCCTATTTTCTTCACGCGTCCATGATGGTACACCGCTCACGTTATTAATGTTTAAGTTTCTTTTCGACACCAATAACATTTTTTCTTTGTGCACACTTTACAAATTGTCAATCTGGTGGTTGCTATTGGAAGGCAAGATTCGCACTTTCCCGTTGGTGGTCTCCGATTGACAATCCGACAGGTGTGCACGGAGAAAATATGTTTTAAGTGGTGAAAAAAACGTTGACACTAATAACAATGAGCACTGTAGTCATCACGACGTAAATCCTGCTTCAAACGTTCTCTCAAGGCTCACTCCATACACCGAATACATTTTTCAGCACCGAACGTCCAATACTCTACTCTTTTTACTTTTTTACTCATTTTACTCTTTTGCTTCTCTTGTTGCTCTTAAAGCCTCCATTTTCAACAGTATATCATTTTTCCAACGAAGCACTTGTTCAAGTTTTTCTAAAGACATTCCACGTCACAAAAACATGGTGTTAAAAAAAAAAACTATCACGCATCTCGTATTTTGTTGGTGCAAGGTCTCCTTTCATAAGGAGGATTGTGAACTAATTCCCGTATCGAATGTTAACCTCTTAAAAACCCCGTTCTGAGTGGTCATTCTGTCTTCTGTAAGTTGACCCACTTTCTTTGAAACCAACAAATGTTTCCGTCCTAGGGATGACAAGGCTTTTTCACTTCTTCCCATTGTTGTTTGTAACCACCATTGCCCCATCTCCATGTATCGACTTGGGTGGGCCCACTTCTTGAGTAAGTGCAAGGGTTTGATCTCCCCTTTTGTTTATGTTCCTTCTCGTAAGGTCTCCACCATTTCTCACCTCCATCCCAAGTTGAACCCAAAAGAGTTAGGCAACTGGCCTCAAGTAAAACAAAAGTTTGGGTGAACAATCTCTTCCTGTCTCCACTTACACGGTAGAGAAAGAAACTCCATCCAGGTTCTCTCAATTGTAATTAAAAGATATAGATGCGGAAATGATTTTTCAACTATTCAGCTTCAGCAAGGTAGAGAAGTTGTAGGAACTGCTGAGCGTTTCATATTCACCTTGTCATGGTATTCTTAGAAAAGTTTGAAATTATTGACTTCAGCTCAGTAATAACTTCAAAGCATCGTAATTTTAACATTGTCATAGTTTAACATATGTTTCTTGGCTATTATTACTAGTGTTGGGTATCAGGTAATATCATATAGCGATAATCTCGATATTCGATATATCGAATATCGATCGGTCAGGATCCTCAATATATCGTACCAAGACCAACATAAAGTATAGCGACAATTATCACGATATGTAGTACTTTTTAAAATTTTATTTAATATAATATGTTATTTTACCAAAAAGTAAAAATTATGTGCACCATGAGACACCACTTATGAAATGAATTTTACTCCGTAACTTCACAATAAACGCCGAAAAATGGAACCGCAAAAAAAATACTAATTCCGTAATGCATAGAATTCGTGACTTAGTACGGATAGAACTTTGACGTACGAAAAGTACACAGTAAATTTGTCATAAGATGAATTACCAAAAAAAAAATACTCCTCTCTCTCTCTCTCTCCCTCTCCCTCTCCCTCTCCCTCTCCCTCTC
>JBBHKE010001244.1:0-38761 GCA_037447655.1 Zygnema cylindricum
TAGGAGCGTGACATAACCTAGTCAGATAGCGAGTGTTTAGATTTTGAAAAAAAAAATGTCGGTTTGGGGTATCGATTTTTTTTGACTTTTGCGACATGTGCTCAATGTTTTATAGACTACACGGCCAATCGCTATTAGATTAGTGAATTAGGGGCTTGTCTGTTCATTTTGCCTCAACAGCTCACAAGAGTACCACAGGTTTAATTTTTAACACATTGTAAAAGCGACCTTCAAATTACTACATTGTTTTGGTGAACCATGCCTATTTTTGAGTCGTTACGGTCGACATGTCGGAGGGGCAAGTGCAATGCGGCTAGGAAAATGAGTGTGATTATTCACAACTACAATGCAATGGATGACTTTACTTTAATGGCGATCGAGATATTTGGTTGTTTGGGAGATGTTTCGGATGAGTTCCTCTATCCTTCTGGACGATGCTCTTTCGTGAGGAGGGACCTGAGAACTGTCGCACTTCTATCCTTACTTCATTTCTTCTTTTTATCATCACCAGCGTTCATGTGTGGCTTTACAGAGAGTGCAAGATTATATCCTCTTTCAAATTGATTTCGTTGTAATGGATCGTCGATTTGTTTCCAAACTTCCTCAGCATACTCCGTCGAGCATGTGGGTAATGAAGGGATAGCTTTCAACAAGAATATAGGTATGATGAAGTTTGCCTAAATGTTTTTATCTTTTGTACGCTAATTTATGGTTGTTTATGTGCTTCTTGCCCCCTTCAATGCCTAGTGTTAGCTTGTCCTGTAGGAAATCGGCGGTAGTGTTAATTTGGAAAATCACCAAGTCGTGAATTGAACTTGTGACCTGGTGAGCCGTACACCAGCTCAACCAACGGAGCTACCCGGCTGATGTGTTCGCAAGCTCCTACTACCGAATTTATACGGCGATTAGTGAAGCCTTACCGAACGAGCTTGTAGCGTGATACACACGTCTGGAGTCCAAAGTGGACGGTTCTCGAACATGTCATTGTTTGTGTTTGTTTCTTTCATGATGCTTCTTCTTTTCAGTTGCTTCCACCCTCGTTCCATTTTTCTGTTTCATTTCCACACTCTATTTTCCATTACCGTGTACTTGTTGATATTTATGTATTTTCTAGGTCTGTTTTAGGATTGAAAAGTAGCAGAGGCAATCTGCCTCTAACCTCCTTCTCCAAGCCCCCACACTTGTTGTAGTCACTCAAGGCTAAAGAGGGAGCTAGAGCCATGGCTACCTAAGCTCTTTAGAGAATACAAGGGGTAAACAAGGTAGACTTACCAAAAAGTACTTCACGGACCCAACAATTGATCAAGGTACTTATAGGAATTGATTGAGGAACCTGTAGTCCGTCAAGTCACCCGTAGCCGTTATCCTCATCCATTTAGTCTAGGACTAGTGCTATGACACATAGGGTTTGATAGGTATTTAAATTGTTAAATGTAGGGTTTCTCATTTAACTGGATTACGCTAAATAGGACATAGAAACATTTGTACTTTTAGTACCGGATGAAACAAATTGTACGGACATTTGTTTCGACGGTCCGTATGAAATGCCGAAATAAATCGGACGGCCGTGAATAGCGCCGGCTTCGCGAAAGGATAATTTGGCAGTTTACGGACGTCACCACTCCAGATGATACGTGTCGACATTGTACATGTTGCGGAATATCCGGAACGGAACACAACAAATTTGGATGTGACAAATGTCACATTATGGCAATATCGTACAATGTTCGTACACAAAGTACTCCGGCACCTGTAATTTTTTGTTCGGTACCGTTTTTTTGACGTGGCATGACCTGACGCATGTGGAGAGATAAGATTTGGAAGAGGAATTTCGAGGATTAAAAGAGCGAATCCGGATAGGACATGTGTGGACTTTTTAGCCATGTCGTAGGATGGCCGAACAAATGGTACAGCGACACCTGTACTGTAGAAATTAATGGTCCGTTTAAAGTATTTTCTAGATATAAATAGAAATATAGAAAGAAGCCGAGGCAATCTACCTCTAACTTCTCTCTCAAACTCTCGAACTTGTCGGAGTCACTGAGAAATTGGAGAGGAAGCTAGAGCCATGACTACCTAGGCTATCCAGAGGTTTACGGGAAATATATACATTAGTTACCATTATGGGTTTATTTACTAAAAGAATATATGATGCCGCCAGGATTTGATCCTGGTAACTGCCGGCAGTAAGTAACTAGTAGCCGGTAGCCTTAAACCGTTAAGTCTAGCCTTAGTGTTACGTACTATAATGTTTGATATTTAATTAAATATTAAGACGTAGGATAGTTCATTTAACTGAAACAGTTTACGGGAGACATAGATCCTGAAATGTAAAAGTACGGAATACGGTACGGATAAGAAATCAATATCGCGCATTTATTTCTTTAGCGAAACGAATATCGCGCATGTATTTATTACGGCTACGATTAAATGTGAATTTAATCGGATGGCCAAAATTAACGCCGAGATCGCGGAAGAGGATTTCGGCGGTTTTTGGTCATCGCCACATCGGATGACACGTGGCGGATTGACATTGGATCGCGGCATCTCCGAGGATTAAGGAAGCGAATCTGGATATACCACGTGTCGACATTTAGGCCATGTCGTACAGAGTCCGTACAGAAAGTACACCGGCAGCTATACTTTTGTGTACGGAAGTGTAATCTGATTGGTTCCGTACATCAGTAGATAGAGTCTGTGAGAGAGATAGGACTTAGAAAAATTAGGAGATAGGATCCTCTCTCCCAGAGAGCTTCTGTACAAAAGGTCAACTTTGACCCTCCATAACTTACTGCTCAGGGGAGCAAATCCAGAGATTCTTTTTGCTATCGTCTCAAGGGAGTCTTCCCTTTACAGGGGTGAAGGTGGTCAGAGTTATTATTGGCCAGGGTGGCAGTTGTTTTTGCTGAAACACAAAGGGGTCAGGGTTATCCTAGAGGCTTCTTGGAAGCTGTCCTTTCTGAGGACTTTTGGAGGTCTCAGAGTTTTATGTACCTTTATGTACTATACAGTAATATGATTGGTTTGTACCTCAATACTAGTGGGTTTAGAGTGGGATTTTAGGACTTATAATATTTCTGGTAGGTAGCTGTCTCTTCAGAGAGCACCTTGTATAAATGGTAAACTTTGACCAGCCATATCAATCAACTCAGTTGACCAAATTCAGTGATTCTTTTTGTTGCGGACTCAGGGAAGTCCAGGCTACATAGGGGTGTAGTGAATCAGAGTTTTTGCTTGCCAGGGTGGCTGCATTTCTAAGGGAAAGTCAAAGTGGGGATTATTATCCAAAACTCATATTCTAACTTTGCATTCTGTGGTGGAACTTTAGCACACAGAAAGTCTTATTTCTCAAAGGTGAAGGTGTAATGGGGTTTTGATTGTCAAGGGGTCAATTAATTGGGTTTATATTAACTTGGTGTCGACACTATCTAGATTAGCTTTTTTTGATCTGCGAATTCTGTGTGGCAATGGAGCCCATAGAATTTCAGTACAAAGATGATTTACCATCGTCCGTGCTTAATAAAGTCTTACGCTACAAGGATTCAGATTTTTTGTTAATTTCACATTACTATCAACAAGGTTCTTATAGTGATAAATTAGATATTTGATGTATCGAATATCGAACTGTCAAATAGCCCAATATATCACTCCGGGACCAACAGAATCTATTGCAATATACAGTAGAACCTGTCTAAAACAATACTCCTGGGACCGGTGGTTGGTATTGAATTAGAGAGGTTATTGAATTACGACGCTGCGATGTAATTCACTATTGAATGGTCAGGACCGGGCACAAATATTGAATTATGGAGGTTATTGAATTAGGCAGTATTGAATTAGACAGGTTCTACTGTACTTGGTGGGAGGTGGGTGTCAAAACAATTGAAGTACAAAAGCTGACTATATAGAAAGCAGGGCGGGAAATCCCCCTCCCTCTCAGTTTTGTAAATTTTCCACAGATCAGCTTACGGACGTATTACAATAATTATCGAACCAATAACCTATCGAGATACATTGTAATTCTCAATATACCGGAACAATACATAGATTATCCGTAAGATAAAAAAAGGCACATATCGAATATCGACAAGAGGCATTTGATACACAATACTACTTATTACATACATCAAGTGGCGTTTCATGACATTGTTTTTTATTATTCATCGTAGGGTCCAAAATTTTTTTGTACACAAAGAGCACACAAGTTTGATAAAAATCATCATTTTACTTTGTTGTCACTAACATTAAGCAGTGCAAATTTTTTCGTCCCATCGTACTTAATGATAATTTTCAATTTGTTTTATGATTTTGTCTTCTTACAATAAGATATTGTACATCCATATGTCTTAACTGTTTTTTTATCTACGTGAAAAAAAAAAAAAGTTCTTATATCCCACTTTTCAAAGTTTTCCAAAATACAAAAGTAATTCCTATAATCGTTTGGTATCCCAACAACACTATAAAGGAAAATGGTGAAACAATCCAGGCAAAAAAACAAACTAAAATTTTAAGTTAATAACAAAAGAAAAAAAACACATGACAGATAATTCAAAACCCCACAGGCATTTTTTTGACGGCTTCCACACCAAGTAGACCATAATCCACTGCCAAATCCAAAAAAAAAAAAAAAAACCCATAACAACTGTTTATAAAAAGGAAGTCTTAGAAAAAAAAATCTTTATTCTTCAGAATAAAAATCTTCTCATGAAAACCTAATGGTGATGGTTGTTCAGGTTTGCTTGTTGCGCCGCCTCGACAAACATTTCTTCGATAATTGTTACTAAAACAAGCATAAGAGCTGTATCCACTCCGGGAAAAAATGAACAAAACACGTTTTTTTTCCAAAGACTATTGCTTGTGCGGTAAATTTGCGAGAAACATCAGCCAAAAGTCGGCCGAAAGCATCTACAATTTGTTTCAAAATTCAGACAAATATGTCAATTTGTTGGAGATATGAAAAACTTAATAATAACATAGCAAATATTAAAAAAGCTAGAAAAGCATATATGATAATAATTTAACCAATATGTCAAAAAGTAAATAAAAATTTTAACTATAAGCCTTGTACGGAGATATTAAAACGCACGAAACGAAATATCGTTGTCAATGTAAAAATGTTAATTCGTAGATAGTGTGGCTCAATTTCGTCGCGCGTGACGACGCGCATTTTTTTCATTCAATTGATATATTTACCCCGGTTCTTTTTATTATAGTGTACAAAGTTTATTTCCTTTCGTGGGTTTTAATATTTCCGTACAAGACTTTTAGTACTTCACTTTAAAGCATAGTTCAAAAGTAGGTGAAAGTACGCCTATACAATATGCCTATTGTAGGTAAAACTTACAATATAGCCTTAAGACCCATATTGTATTTGCCGCAAAATGAAATAAAATAGTAACAGGGTTGAGTTGCACATCGATCGATAGAGAATTAAACGTCATGTCTAAATTTTGAAAACCATTCGGATATTTTTTTTTTTCCGTGAGTTTTGAGGAATTCTTTATTTAAACCGTCAGATTTGGACGATCAGATTGTCGCTGATCAAAGGAGCGATCAAAAAAGATCACATGAAAAGCCCATAACACAACTTACGAGAGGGCTTACGTCCATGTTTTTTTTTTTTGGGTTTTTTTTCCCATAGAATGTCATCCTACGCCGTGTCAGTTCGCTAAAAAATTTCGTCCAGCGGCGTGCACTGTACTATGATGATACGTCAGATTCGTACGTTCGTACAGAAGTGTGCAAACGCACACCTATATAGTTTGCCTAGTCTACGCGAGTTTTGTGCCAGGTTTTGTGCGCCTACCAAAAGCCTACCATAAAAACCCATACTTTTGGACTATGCTATAAAGAGTTTTCGAGCTCAATGAAACGCTTAAACGATTAAATATTAATTTGCGACTAAGTGCTCTCACCGTGAAGCTCACGTAACGACAAAAAGTGAATGTCTGCGACCTTTTTATTTACATGTGGTTGCCTCAGTTTTGTTACCGTAAACTTTCGCGAGCTGTGTGAATTTCTAATTTTATTATGACGGCTGACGTTCGCAAGCCCAGCAAAATTTTAAGCGGTTGAAACAATTTTTTGAAAGTCAAAATTTTCCAACCGATTGACCATCAAATTTGCACTCAGCGGTACTTTATTTGTACCAATGTGTACTTCAAACGTACATTTTTTGAGAAAATGACGTAAGTAACTGTGCCCAACCAAAACAGTCACTGTCATGATCAATTCCCAGTAATCATAGTGATAAATCGAATTGCACAAAAAGACAAAATTTTTGTAAAAGGTTTGTAAAGGGACACTGACAAGAAAATCAAAGACTTTAGCAAAGAAAAAGTACAAAACTGTGTTGTGACGAGAAATGACTGGTAATAAAACTGTACGGATAATGATAAAATCAGTTGAGATCCATGTTAGGCTAGAGCCTTCGGTTTCACAAAAAGTTAGAAGCATTTGTTATTTTTTCTGGCAAACAAAACCTTTGACTAACATTTTGGGAGATTGGCAATTGTCATTGCCGTATGTATTATTGTACGAAGGAACAATATTTTAGGTTGTTCTTCCATTGGGAGCTGCCAATAATCGTACAATAATCTTCCCTAACACTAAATACCACGTCCATTTGCAATCAGAACACAGGTTGTTACTTGTTCCAGTACAGTATAGTGTGTATCGCTATTAGTGTTAATACTTTTGGGAATTGCTATTCGCAGAGACCATTTATGCTACGCGCAGGTAGTTGTTTGAAATTGTACATTCAAAGTACACTTTCGTATAAGCTACGTACCTTTAGGTTCAGATTGACGATCAATCCGTCGAACAACTTTGACTGGCGAAATATTGTACTGGCGGTTAAAAAAGTGTCGCGCTTGCGAACGTCGACCGTTGTAAAAAAAAAACAATTCACACCATCGGCGCAAGTTTACGGTAACAAAACTGCGGCAACCACATATAACTAAAATGGCTGCGCGCATGTAGTTTGTCACTTCACGTCCGTGAAAGCACACATCGACATTTGAATTAGCCGCATAAATGAAATCTCCTCGCGAACCGTTACACTGAACTTGGACACAAATTAAAGGACGATGTACAACATGTATAAACTCGCACGAAACGTACAAAATTAAAAAAACGTAGCCAAGTATAAATATTGATGAAACTAAAATGACGCGTCTTCACGTAGTAGATTTCATTTTTGCGGCTAAGTCATATGTAGGTGTGTGCTTTCACAGACATAAAGTGACAAACTACCTGCGCTCAGCCATTTTATTCATATGTGGCTTCCACAGTTCTATTATAATAAACCAGCGACGGCCGTGTGAATTGTTTTTTTTGTTATGACGGTCGACGTTCGCTAGCGCGACAATTTTTTAACCGCCATTACAATATTACGCCAGTCAAAGTTGTTCGACGGATTGACCGTCAAATATGAACTTAAAGGCACGTAGCTTGTACGAAACTGTACGTCCAATATACAATTTTGACAACTACCTACGCGAAGCAAAAATCGTCTCTGGGATTAGCAATTCCCATACATTTTTGGCCACTTAAAACATATTTTATCCGTACTCATATGACCAATTTCCATTTTAAGACAACCAATCGGAAGTTGAGAATCTTAAGAACCACAATCCGACAAATGTTTACGACGAAAAGTTGTTTTAAACGACGATAAAAACATCAATTCTAGCGATTCACGATGTAGTGCACGGTCTAAAACTATTTAAAGATTTTTAAAGCGTATCGTAAAAGCATACATCAAAGATTTTTCAAAAATGACAGATTCGTACTATCTTTTTGGACTAACCAAAAATGAAAAACAGCGTAAGGACAAAAATAAAAAACACGGCAAACCACGAAAGTCAATGGACGGCAAAGGAGACGTGACAGGATTTTTTCCAGCAAAAAACAATTAGCGCCTTTGTTGGATTTGCATGAACCCTGTTTAAGGCTAAATGGGGGCTTATATGGCGTGTTAAATTTTCATTGGCCCTCGGGATAGTGATAATAGACCGTAATTTGTGGCTTGAGGGCGGCATTGAAGATTTCATGTACACCGTACGTCGCTATTAGTGTTAGTACTTTTTTGCCCCTTAAAAACATCCCTTTTCTTTACACATTTGTTTGATTATGGATCTGACGGTCGCGATTGAAAGTCAAGATTCTCACCTTCCGATTGGCAGTCTCCATTTGATAATCGAACAAGTGTGTACGGAGATAAGATGTTTTAAATGGCGAAAAATATATTAAGGGCGCGTCTCCATGTACCATAGTAAGGGTCTTTTATCTTTCGTTATCTTGTAAACCTTAGAGCCTTACCGCGTAAGTTTCAACAGTACAAAAAAAAAAAAACGAGAAGTACATTTTGCGTCATAATCGAACTTAGGATGTACTACATGTTGACGTTTTGTGTTCTTTGACCCACGACCACGCCAAATAACGTCATCTTCAAACTTTTCTTTAAAAAACATCATCATCAAACTTTTCTTTAAATAACATCATCTTCAAACTTTTCTTTAAATAACATCATCTTCAAACTTTTCTTTAAAAAACAGGGACGATGTATTTTAAAACAAACTATTTTTGAAAAAAAATAGGAACATTTATAAGCACATGTAAAAAAATTTACAAAAATTTCAAACGAATTCAATTGACGGCAAAAGGTACACTATTCATTATATTTTGTCCGTTTGCGTTCACGTATGATGCAACTCTAAGACCTCCATTGGTACTCAGAGTAGGCAGCTTACTAAAAGCCTCTAGGATAACTTAAGTGTAGAAATTAATGGTCCGTTTAAAGTATTTTCTAGGTCTAAATAGAAATATAGAAAGAAGCCGAGGCAGTCTACCTCTAACTTCTCTCTCCAACTCTCAAACTTGTCGCAGTCACTGAGAAATTGGAGAGGAAGTTAGAGCCATGGCTACCTAGGCTATCCAAAGGTTTACGCGAAATATATTTTAGTTAGGGGTTTATTTACTAAAAAGATATGTGTCGGCCACAGGATATAATCCTGAAACGTGCCGGACGGCAAGCAGCCGGTAACCGGTAGCCTTAGCTGTTAAGTCTTTAACTAGTGTTGTGTAATATGGTTTGATATTTAATTAAATATTAACAGGTAGGATAATTCATTTAACTGTAATTGTTTACGGGATACATAGATCCGGTAATGTAAAAGTACGGATTACACTACGGATAAGAAACCAATACCGCTCATTTACTTTTTTAGCGAAACGAATACCGCGCATGTATTTATTACCGCTACGATTAAATGTGAATTTAATCGGACGGCCGGAATTAGCGTCGAGATCGCGGAAGAAGATTTCAACGGTTTTTGGTCATTGCCACATCGGATGACACGTGGCGGAATGACATTGGATCGCGACATCTCCGAGGATTAAGGGAGCGAATCCGAATATACCACGAGTTGACATTTAGGCTATGTCGTACAGAGTTCGTCTCGAAAGTACACCGGCAGCTGTAATTTTGTGTACGGAAGTGTAATCTAATTGTTTCCGTACATCAGTAGATACAGTCTGTGAGAAAGATAGGACTTAGAAAAATTAGGAGATAGGATCCTCTCTCCTAGAGAACCTCTGTACAAAAGGTCAACTTTGACCCTACATAACTTATTGCTCAAGGGAGCAAATTCAGAGATTCTTTTTGCTATCGACTTAAAGGAGTCTTGCCTTTACACGGGTGAAGGTGGTTGGAGATATTGCTTGCCAGGGTGGCAGTTGTTCTTGCTGAAACACAAAGGGGTCAATGTTATCCTAGAGGCTGCTTGGAAGCTGTCTACTCTGAGGCATTATGGAGGTCTCAGAGTTTCACTAAGATCTTCGATCTTAGTCTGAATATTACTGATACCTTGAAAGAATACAAACTAACCAAAATCCACCCGTTGGAAAAGCTTACTCCTCGAGTCTGCAACAAAAAGAATCGTTGAATTTGCTCCTCGAGCAGTAAATTATCAATGGTCAAAGATAACCTTTTATATAGAAGCGCTTTCGGAGAGAGGCAGCTACCTAAATATTTCTAAGTCCTGAACCCCTCTCTTATCCCTCAACTATTGAAGTACAGAGCCAATCAATTAATTCTGCAGTACAGAAAAGTACTTTGTCTAGAGTACTTTCTTTACGGCCATTGTACGACATTGCCAAGAAGTTGACGCCTGCCATTTCTGGGTTCGCCATGGTATGTTCCGGAGATGCCGCCATCGAATATCATGTTGCCACGTGTCACCCGGTGTGGCTGAGATCGCAAACCGCCAAATCGTCCATTCTGCGATGCCGACTTCTTCTTTTCCCGTCTGATTGATATTGCCCTTATTTTTTAGCTGTTAAAATACAAGCAGTACATTTAGACATGATTATATCTAACTATATCTATGTGATTGTAGTCTGTTCGTCAGGTAAATGAACTTTCCTATTTATACATATTTAAGTAGCCATCGTAGCCTATATACCTCGACACAGGTTCTACGCTACATGGTAACGACGCTGCTCTATTCAGACGGACGGTAGGTACCACGATCAAATCCTGGGTCCGTTAACGTTTTTGGTAAGTTTAACAAAGAATTACCTTCTGACTCTAAGAGAAGCATAGGCAACCATGGCTTTAGCTTCTTCTTCAGCCTCTAGTGACTAGGACAAGTATGGAGCTAGAGAGAGAAGTTAGAAGTAGGTTGCCTTTGCTTTTTCTTCCTCATTTTGTATAACTTTTAAGAAACCTAGAAAATACATAAGAAATCCTTTTAATTTCAACATTCCCATTATTTTCTAGTCACCTTTTAGTTTAAGTATGTAGAAATTAATTGTTTTTAAGTATTTTCTAGGTCTGAATAGAAATAAAGAAGCCGAGGCAGTCAACCTCTAACTTCTCTCTCCAACTCTCAAACTTGTCGCAGTCACTGAGAAATTGGAGAGGAAGCTAGAGCCATGGCTACCTAGGCTATCCTGAGGTTTACGGGAAATTTATATTAGTTAGGGGATTAATTACTAAAAGGTATGTGCTGGCGACAGGATTTGATCCTGGTACCTGCCGGCCGACAGAGAGTAAATAGCCGGTAGCCTTAGCCGTTAAGTCTAGAAGTAGTCTTACGCAATATATAGTACGATAATTATTTAAACATGTACACGTAGGATAAATCATTTAACTATAACTGTTAACGGGATACATAGATATGGTAGTGTAAAAGTACGAATTGCTGTACAGATAAGAAATCAATACCGCGCATTGATTTCGTAAGCGAAACAAATACCGCGCATATATTTATTACGGCTACGATCAAATGCGAGTTTAATCGGACGGCCGGAATTAGCGCCGAGATCGCGGAAGAAGAATTCGGCGGTTTGTGGACATCGCCACATCGGATGACACGTGGCGATGTTACATTGGAGCACGGCATCTCCGAGGATTAAAGGAGCGAATCCGGACATTCCACGTGTGGACATTTAGGCCATGTCGTACAATGTCCGTATATAAAGTACACCGACAGCTGTACTTTTGCGTACGGAACTATATTCCGATTGGTTCCGTACATCAGTAGATAGAGTCTGTGAGAGAGATAGGACTTAGAAAAATTAGAAGATAGGACCCTCTCTCCCAGAGAGCTTCTATACAAAAGGTCAACTTTGACCCTCCATAACTTACTGCTCAGGGGAGCAAATTCAGAGATTCTTTTTGCCCATCGACTCAGGGGAGTCTTGCCTTCACAGTGGTGCAGGTGGTCAGAGTTTTTATCTGCCAAGGTGGCAGTTGTTTTTGCTGAAACACCAAGGGGTCACGATTATCCTAGAGGCTTCTTGGAAGCTGTCCACTCTGAGGACTTATGGAGGTCTCAGAGTTTCAAAGTCCACACCTCTCTCTGCAAAATATTATTTTAGGTGAATGCAGTGGATTTGTCATCATATCTACAAACATTTCATTGTCTGGTTTATATTCTAGACTTGTTATTTTGTTCTCCACCTTTTCTATAACAAACCTAAATTTGATATCCAGGTGCTTCGATTTAAAGTAATATTTAGGGTTAGCAGCAATTGCAATTGTTGAAATAAGTAGTTTTTGTATTTTCTAGTTTAAAATAAATTAGCGGAAACATATATAAGAAATGATGGCAGTCTGCCTCCATCTCTTCTCTCTTTCCCCCATACTTGTTGTAGTCACTGAAGGAGAGAGAGAGCGATGGAGCCATGGCTGCCTCATCTCCATAGGAAGGACTAAAGAGTAACTTAAGTCACTCTCAACAAAAAGGTTGAGTCCGGCAGGACTCGAACCCCCGACCGGTAGAGCGCGGCGTAGCCGTTACCTCTAACCAGTCTGTCGTAGAAGTCCGTTAGATGATATAGGGTTTCACTCATATATAAACTATTGTGTAGTACCGAAATGATCTAACTGGAATATGAAACGAAACGAACATAGAACTTGTTAAGGTTTAGTGCGAACGTCATTTCGCACGAAACAAATGAAACAGACACTTTGAACGGTCGACATTTAATGTCGAATTTAATCCGACGGCGCACGTCGTCGCCGAGATCGCGGAATGGTCACTTTGGATTTTATGGACGTGGCATGATGTGTTGCTGCGTGGAAGGATGACATTCGGTCGCGGGAATTCTGGAGGAAATACGGACAAGTGGAAAAATGACACGCGTCCACTCAAGAGCCTTGTCGTACACCGGCCGTACAGAAAGTACATTGGCCATAGTACCTTTCTGTACTTTACAGTAATACGATTGGTTCGTACTTTAGTAGATAGGGGTTGTGAGAGGGATTTAGGACTTAGGAAATATTTGGTAAATAGACACCTCTCTCTAAGAGAGCTTTGTATAAATTGGCATTTTTGCCGGCTCATAACTTATCGCCTGGTTGGCCGTTTTCAGTGATTCTTTTTGCTACGGACTTAGGGGAGTCCAGGCTACACAGGGGTGGAGTCAAATTGTCAATTTGCCATCTTGGGCAGAAGTGGTTGTGGCTTAAAGTGGGTTAGTTAAATACTATCTAGAGGCTTCCTGTATTCTGTAGTCCAATGGAGGACACAGAATTGCAGGTTATGGGCCCACCCTCTAGAGTGCCCACCTTCAATGGATCTGGGTTCATCTATTGGGAAGCCATGATGATGGGAGCTTTGTGTGAAAAACGATACTGGGGTATCGTTAGTGGACAAGTGAAACGTCCACCTTCGGGAACTCCACCAGGATTTGGGGGAGTAAGGTTTTCTGCAACAACGGCTGCCTCAGCGGAGGAGGCAGATGATGGGGACAGCAGTGTGTCCGAAAAGGAGAAAGGGAAGGAGACACCCCTCACTCCTATTGCCACAGTATCGGGAACGACGACCGTGAAGACCGTGGAGAATGATACTCAAATGTGGGAGGATGTAAACATGGCTGCCAAGAACTTCATTTTGAGGCACCTCACTCAAGGTTTGGCCACTCCTCATCTTCACATTTACAAGGCCGAGGAATTGTGGGAGAGTTTGGTGGAGATTTATAGAGCTGGAACTACTCAAGAGCTCCAATTGGCTGAGCAAAAACTATTGAGTTACACTTACAAAGGAGGAAAGATGTTAGATTACTGTAATGATCTTTCTTGTTTGTATATGGAAATGGAAAGTGCCGGGTGGACAGGTACAATGAAAATGAAAGTGAACACCCTTATCATGAAATTACCAGATGAGTTCGAAAACATAGTGTACCGAGTACAGGGAATGCCTGATAGTTCATGGAAATGGAACACCGTAGTCAGGATGATACTTGTGCAGGAAAACAAAATGGAGATTAGGAGAGGAGGAAAGAGCATTCAAGCTCTAGCAGCAGGAGGGGACCGATGGGGGAAGGATCCGAAGAAACCTTATAGAGGGGAAAGAGATAATTTTGGGGGACAGAGGCCCCCAAAGGGTCTTTGTCATTATTGCAAAAAGCCGGGACACTTTATTGCAGATTGTGTCAAGTTGTCGGAGCTGAGGCTCCAAGAAAACCGTGGAGGGGGTTCTTTTGGAGGGAAGAAAAATGCACTTGTGGTTACAAAAGTGTCAGGAGAAACCGAGGATGAGTCATCTGAGGAGGATGGGGAGCTTCTTCTTGACGAGAGTCTGGAGGAGAAGGAGATCACTCGGAGGCAGAAGTGCGCCCTTGGAGCAATTCGGGAAGCTCCACAGGAAGGATGGATCATCGACTCAGGTGCATCCATGCATATGTGTCGTGATAAAGAACTCTTCACCAAGCTACGAAAGATTCCTACTGTAGAGATAGAGTATGGGGATGGGAGAGTGGTTACTACAGATCTAGTGGGATCAGTAGATCTGAAAGTCTTAGTGGAGGGTAAGACCTCTATACTTACATTCTCAGATGTACTTTACATTCCTCAGCTGAGTAAAAATCTTGTCTCTACGTCTGTGTCAGATGACAAAGAGTTTGATACCTTCACCAGAAAGGGAGTCTTTACAGCTAAGTATGGGAATGAAGTTTACTTCACAGCAGATAAGGGTAGCCAAGGAATGTTTAGGCTTAACTTGAGTAATGAAAAGAAGAATGCTTACTATGTTGGTGTTCCTAAGGTGATGATTTGGCATAAGCGGTTGGGGCATGTGCATTTTGATAGGTTAAGGGAAATGAAAAAGCTTGGGGTAGTAGATGGCATTCAGTTTGGGGATAATGAAATGATGGATGATTGTAGTGGTTGTGCTCAAAGTAAGGCTCACAGACTTCCCTTTCCCAAAGCCGCCACATATAGAGGTGAGAAAGTGTTAGATTTGGTCCACACAGAAATTTGGGGACCTGCAAAAGTACCTTCGGTTGGAGGAAAGAGGTTTATGATGACAATAACTGATGATTGGTCTAGATACTCTAAAGTCTACTTTCTGAAAAATAAGTCTGAAGCATCCACTTACTTCAAAGTATATAAAGCCTGGAGTGAGAAGTTGCATGAAACCCCTATTAAGAGGATAAAGAGTGATAATGGGGGGGAATATACCTCTAACCAGTTTGAGGAATATCTGAGAGATGAGGGAGTGCAACACCAGAAAACTGTACCATATAACCTGGAACAAAATGGGGTAGCTGAGAGGTTGAATAGAACACTAGGAGATAGTGCATGCAGTATGTTGGCAGACAAGAAAATAGGAAAGAGATTTTGGGCAGAGGCAATGAACTGTGCCAACTATATTAAGAATAGAGTCCTTACCTCAGCTGTAAAGGGAGTCACACCTTATGAGAGATGGGTTGGAAGGAAACGAGATATCTTACACCTTAAAGTATTTGGTAGCCAAGTTTACAGTCTTGACACGGATAAGAAAAATTGGAAACTAGATGCTAAGGGAAAACCTGGATACTTTGTGGGATATGATGAGGATGTTAAGGGATATAGAGTCTATGACTTAGCAAAGAAAGATATCATTCTGGTCAAACACTTAGTTGTCATGGATGAAGGGAAGTCATTTGACCCCTTCAAATATACAAAGAAGATAAGGATCAAATTTGAGTCCGAAAGTGAGGAGAACTCGATCGTTCCCGAAAGGGACATGGGTGAAACCGTGATTACAGATTCAGGGGAGATCCAAGATACAGGAGACTCAACGGAAACCTCGCATACTCCTATGGACTTCGAGGAGATAGAAGAGGCAGGGTAAGAACCGGTTTCCATGGACAGGGGAACCGATGAGACAGTGAGAAGAAATCCAAGACTTCCATCTATCTCTGCTTCGGAGTTTGAGGGAGGAAGGAGGAGCAGCAAAAGATTACAGGAAAAACAAGCAGCTCATAAGGTAACTAAGCTATCTCACCCTAATGAGCCTCAGTCGTACTCGGAGGCAGTGAATAGTCCAGAAAAAAAAAGATGGATTAGAGCTATAAATGATGAGATGGCTTCTATCATGGAAGCAAATACTTGGGAACTAGCAGATTGTCCTCCAGACAGAAAATCTATTGGGTGTAAATGGGTATTTAAACTAAAACTGAACCCAGATAATACCATTGAGAGATATAAAGCTCGATTGGTAGCGAAAGGGTTCACCCAAAATGAGGGGATTGACTACGAGGAGACCTTTGCTCCAGTTTTTCGGTTCCCATCAGTAAGGATTCTCCTCAGTCTGGCAGCAGCGGAAGACATGGAAATACATCAGATGGACATTAAGACTGCTTTCCTCAATGGTGAGTTAGAGGAAGAAATTTTCATGAGACAACCCGAGGGGTTCGTGGAAGAAGGAGAAGAGAGCAAAGTCTGCAGGCTCATAAAGTCCTTATATGGACTAAAACAGGCTCCCCAACAGTGGAATAAGAAACTAGATGAGTTTCTTACCAGTCTGGGATATATCCGTATCAGCTCTGACCATTCTATCTATATGTTTGAAGGTGAGAATGGTGTCATTTTTATTGCAATTTATGTGGATGATCTGCTTGTGTTGAGTAAATCCTTGGAAAAGATAAATAAGTTAAAAACAGATCTTAGAAGCAGATTTCATATGAAGGATTTAGGGGAGGCAAAATATATTTTGGGGATTCAGATGGAGAGAGATAGGGGGAAGAAGAGTATCAGACTTACTCAGAAAGAAGCAATAGGTAATATGCTTGAGAAATTCCAGATGAAAAATGCTAACAGTTGTACCACTCCCATGGACTTGAAAAAAGTAAGTGATGGGAGTGTAGAAGGAGGAGTGATGATCTTAGATGATCAAATGAGTACAGAAGAGAGAGAGAGTTTATGAAGACTATCCCTTATAGACAGATCGTAGGAAGTTTAATATATTTTATGAATTGTACCAGGCCGGACATAGCGGCAGCAGTTGGAGTACTCAGTAGGAGTCTAAATGATCTTAGAAAGAGGGATTGGGAGGCAGCCAAGAGAGTCATGAGATATCTGGTGGGAACTAGAGAGCTATGGTTGCATTTGGGAGGGGAGCACACTGACATCACTACTTGGAGTGATGGGGATGCACCTATGAGACGATGCACTTCTGGGTATGTGTTGTATGTTGGGGAAGGTGCATGCTGTTGGAGCAGTAAGCAACAAAAGGTGGTTGCTCAGTCTACCATGGAGGCTGAGTACATGGCCTCTTGTTCTGCTGTGAAAGAGTTGATGTGGGTCAAGTCCTTGCTGCAAGAACTTGGGTATATGAAGGAGGGAGTGCATAAAGTGTTTTGTGATAATCAAGCGGCCATAGCAATTGCAGCAAATCCAAAACATCATTTTAAGGCTAAACATATGGACATAAGATTAAGCTTTGTAAGAGAAAAAGTTGAGAATAATATAGTGAATCTTGTATATAGACCTGATGAGGAAATGGTAGCGGACATGATGACTAAACCTGTACCCTCGCCAAAATTAAAATACTGCAGGGAAAAACGTGGATTAAAAGAAAAATTAAAATTAGACTAGAAAATAAGGGGAGTGTTGAAATAAGTAGTTTTTGTATTTTCTAGTTTAAAATAAATTAGCGGAAACATATATAAGAAATGATGGCAGCCTGCCTCCATCTTTTCTCTCTTTCCCCCATACTTGTTGTAGTCACTGAAGGAGAGAGAGAACGATGGAGCCATGGTTGCCTCAGATCCATAGGAAGGACTAAAGAGTGACTTAAGTCACTCTCAACAAAAAGGTTGAGTCCGACAGGACTCGAACCCTGACCGGTAGAGCGCGGCGTAGCCGTTAGCTCTAACCAGTCTGTCGTAGAAGTCCGTTAGATGATATAAGGTTTCACTCATATATAAACTATTGTATAGTACCGAAATGATCTAACTGGAATATGAAACGAAACGAACATAGAACTTGTTAAGGTTTAGTGCGAACGTCATTTCGCACGAAACAAATGAAACAGACACTTTGAACAGTCGACATATAATGTCGGATTTAATCTGACGGCGCACGTCGTCGCCGAGACCGCGGAATGGTCACTTTGGATTTTATGGACGTGGCATGACGTGTCGCCGCGTGGAAGGATGATATTCGGTCAAGGGAATTCCGGAGGAAATACAGACAAGTGGAAAAATGCCACGCGTCCACTCAAGAGCCTTGTCGTACACCGGCCGTACAGAAAGTACATCGGCCATATTACCTTTCTGTACTTTACAGTAATACGATTGGTTCGTACTTTAGTAGATAGGGGTTGTGAGAGGGATTTAGGACTTAGGAAATATTTGGTAGATAGACACCTCTCTCTAAGAGAGCTTTGTATAAATTGGCATTTTTGCCGGCTCATAACTTATCGCCTGGTTGGCCGTTTTCAATGATTCTTTTTGCTACGCACTCAGGGGAGTCTAGGCTACACAGGGTTGCAGTCAAATTGTCAATTTGCCTTCTTGGGCAGAAGTGGTTGTGGCTTAAAGTGGGTTAGTTAAATACTATCTAGAGGCTTCCTGTATTCTGTAGTCCAATGGAGGACACAGAATTGCAGCAATTGCTGCTTCATTATCACAGAATACTTTTTGAATTCCAATCTTAAGATGTCCCAATTCACCAAGCAAGGATTTGACCCACATCAATTCTTTCACAGCAGAGCAAAATGCTATATACTCAGCCTCCATGATGGACTGAGCAATGACCTTTTGCTGCTTACTTCTTCTGCAATAAGCACCATTCCCCACATACAACAGATATCAGATGTACATCTTTGCATGGGAGCATCTCCTTAGTTGGGATCACTCCAAGTGGCGATGTCAATATTTTTCCCACCTTGATAAAACCATAGATCCCTAGTTCCTATGAGATATCTGAGGACTGTCTTAGCAGCTCCCCAATCCTTTTTGTAGGAGCATACAGACTCCTACTTTGCACTCCTACCATTGCTGCCAAATCTGCTTTGGTAAAATTCATGAAATAAATCAAACTGCCCACTACCTGTTTGTATGGGATAGTCTGCATGAACTTCCTCTCTTCTGGACCTTGTTCATCATCTAGAATTAGGATGTCTCCTTCCTCATTCCCCTCAATTCCCTTCTTTAGATCCATGGGAGTTGTACAAATGTTGGCTTTGTTCATCTGAAATATTTCCAACATTTTTCCAATTGCCTTTTTTTGAGTAAGTATAATTACTCACTTTTCTCTATCTCTCTCTACTTATATTCCCATAATTTATCTCGCATCCCCCATGTCCTTCATCTCGAATCTTCCCTTCAGATCTGTTTTTAGTTTGTTGATTTTCTCCATTGACTTACTCAGAATAAGCAAATCATCAACATAAATTGCAATAAAGATGACACCTTTCTCATCTTCAAAAACATAAATTGAATAATCTCAACTGATTCGAATGTATCCCAGACCAGTGAGGAACTCATCAAGTTTTTTGTTCCACCATATGGGTGCTTGTTTCAAACCATAGAGAGATTTGATCAACCGGTATACCTTACGTTCTTCTCCTTGTTCCACGAATCCTTCCGGCTGTCGCATGAAGATCTCCTCCTCTAGTTCTCCATGCAAGAAGGAAACTTTGATGTCCATTTGGTGTTCTTCCATGTCTTCTACAGCTGCCAGACTGAGAAGTATCCGAACCGAGGGGAATCTGACGACCGGAGCAAAGGTTTATTCGTAGTCTATTCCCTCTTTCTGAGTGAAACCTTTGGCCATTAACCGGGCCTTGTAGCGCTCAATAGTATTGTCAGGATTCAATTTTAATTTGAAAACCCACTTACATCCAATTGATTTGAGATCAGGTGCACAGTCCACCAACTCCCATGTATCAGATGCCATGATTGAAGCCATCTCTTCATTGATGGCCGTCTTCGATCGGTTTCTCTCTGGGCAGTTCATTGCCTCTCCATATGTTTGAGGTTCATCCGGGTGAGAAAGTTTAGTTTCCTTGTTGTTAACTTGTTTCTCTTGAAGCCTTTTGCTGCTTCTTCTTCCTCCCTCAAAAACTGTGGCCGAAATAGATGGTTCCCGTGGATTCTTTCGAATCACCACAGCTTCTCCCCTGTCCCTCGGATCCATATCTGTTTCCACCACGTCTTCCGCTTCAAGTATAGGTGTCACTAGTGTTTCCAAGTCTTTCTCGGTCTGTTTTGAGCTTGCAAAGATATCGCTTTCCTGGAGACCCGGATAGTTAGGAAGGTGAAAGTCATCAGAATTATCTGACTCAAATCAAATTCTGACTGACTTTGAGGATTTCAAGGGATCTACGGACTTCGATTCATCCATAGCTACCAGGTGCTTTCCTAGAATTATATCTTCTCTTTTTAGATCATACACTGTATACCCTTTTACATCCTCATCATATCTTAACAAGTATCCGGGTTTCCCTTTAGGATCTAGTTTCCAGTTAGATCTATTTGTATCTAAACTGAAGACTTTACTACCGAAAACCTTTAAGTGAAATAGATTTGGTTTTCGGCCGGTCCATCTCTCATATGGAGTTTGGTCTTTCACCGCCGAAGTAAGTACTCTATTTCTCAAATAATTAGCACAATTCATAGCTTCGGCCCAAAATATTCTTCCTATCCTTTTATTTGACAACATACTCCGGGCACTATCATTCAATGTCCTATTCAATCTCTCGGCAACACCATTCTTTTTTGGGTTTTTCGGAACTGTCTTTTGATGTTGCACACCATCCTCTTTTAAGAACTCCTCAAACTGATTTGAGGTATATTCCCCTCCATTGTCACTTCTTACTCTCTTTATTGAGGTCTCGTGAAGTTTCTCGGCCCATGCTTTATATTGTTTGAAATACTCCAGAGTTTCTGATTTGATTTTCAGAAAGTATACCTAGGAGTACCGAGACCAATCTTCGGTAATGGTTAACATAATTATTTTTCCTCCGAGTGATGGCACTCTTGCCGGTCCCCAAATTTCCGTGTGTACCAGATCAAGAACTTTTTCTCCTTTATAAGTTGCTTCCTTTGGAAATGGTAATCTGTGTGTTTTACCCTGAGCACACCCACTGCAATCACTTTAATTCTCATTTTCCCCAAAACGTATCCCTTCAACTACTCCCATCTTTTTCATTCCTTTTAGCTTTTCTAGATTCACATGCCCAAGTCTCTTATGTCAAAACATAATATCATTGACACCAGCATAGTAAAGTTTGAGTTTTTCATTACTTAAAGCAAGCATGAACATTCCTTGGCTACCTTTCTCAGCAGTGATATACACATCTTCCTCAAAGCTAGTTGTAAAAACTCTTTTTCTGGTGCTACCTTTACCATGTAATACAGATGTAGAGATAATGTTTTTGTTTAGCTCCGGAATAAACAATACATCGGAGAATGTAGCTATTGAGGTTTTTCCCTCCACTATGACTTTCAGAACTACCGATCCTACATAAGTAATGATACTACCCTCCCATCCCCATTTTCAATCTCTACTATATGGATCTTTCTCAGCTTAGTAAACAGTTGCTTATCGTTGCACATGTGCATGGAAGCACCTGAATCCACAATCTAGCCCCTTTCACCTTGCAGACCCCCGAAAGCACATTTCTGCTTCCGTGGAATTTCGACTTCTATCTTTGCCTCCAACTCCTTATCCAAAAGAAGTTTGTCGTCCTCCTCATCGGATTCCTCCTCGAGTACTTGTGTGACAAGTGGCTTTTTCTTCCCTCGTGGTTGACCCCCGGTCTGCCCCTCCTTTATCCGAAGCTCGGTCAGTTTGGTACATTCGGCCATGTAATGTCCGGGTTTCTTGCAGAAATGACAAAGCCCATTTGGTCCCCTTGTTCCGGACTAATCGAATTGATTTTTCAGGTCTTCCCCTCCATGACTTCCAAGGGGTTTCCGTGACTCTTTGTTTCTCCAACTTGCTCCGGCCGCGAAGGCTTGTCCACTCTTAACTCCCCTCCGGATTTTGATCGTGTTCTCTCGGACGAGGATCATACCAACTACCGAATTCCGTATCCACCTCGAGTCCAGCAGATCCTAGACCAGGTTCAGAATGTTTTCATACTCATCTGGTAGTTTCATGAAAAAGCAGTGAACCTTTGCCTTATTGGTTTCTACTTTTCCGGCACACTCTTACTCCATGAAGAGTATGGCCAGCTCATTGCAGAATTCGAGCATCTTCTCTCCTTTGTGAAAGTATCCATTGATCCTTTGATTTGCTAGCTTATGTTCTTGAATAGTACCGCTCAGGTACATCTCTATAAGCGCATCCCACAGATCGGATGCCCTTTCCACAAAATGCAAATGAGGACCTGCGAGTCCTTCTGTGAGATGATGGAGGACAAAATGCTTGGCCGCCATGTTGTTGTAGTTCCAGGTATGGATGTCATTCCCCTCATTCCTCGGATTAAGAGACATGAAAACAGATCCGATTGCTATAAGTGTGGTTTTCTCTTTTTCTTTCCCTTTTTCCATCACGATGTTTTTTGCGTCTTAAGAGTCCCCTAAAGGCGGTGGATCAGGTTTCCTACCAAATCTGCTTCCTCCAAACCCTGGAGGGAAAATAGGACCAGATGGGCGCTTTACTTGCCCGCTCACTATTTATCAAAATCTTTTCTCACATAAGGCTAGTATCATTAAACTCTCCCAGTAGATAAACCCAGTCCCATTCAATGTGGGCACCCTAGAGGGTGGGCTGATAACCTGCAACTCTGAGACCTCTATTGGTACTCAGAGTAGGCAGCTTACCAAAAGCCTCTAGGATAACCTCAATCCCTTAGTCTTTGTATGAGTATTACTGACACCCTAACAGAATACAGACTTACCAAACTGCACCCCTTGGAAGAGCAGACTCTCGTGAGTCTGCCACAAAAAGAATCCTTGAATTTGCTCCCCTGAGCAGATAATTATCAATGGTCAAGGATGACCTTTTATACAAGAGCTCTTTGGGAGAGAAGCTGCTACCTATTATTTCTAAGTCTTGAACCCCTCTCTTATCCCTCTACTACTGAAGTACGGAACCAATCAATTTAGTGTACAGCACAGAAAGGTACTTGGTCCGGAGTACTTTTTGTACGGCCATTGTACGACATGGCCAAGAAGAAGACATCTGCCATATCTCGCCATGGTATGTCCCGGAGATGTTGCCATCCAATGTCATGTTGCCACGTGTCATCGGGCGTGGCTCTGACCGCAAACCGCCAAATCGTCCATTCCGCGATGTCGGCTTCTTCCTTTATTGTCTGAGTGATATCGGCCTTAATTTATAGTCGTTTAAAATACAAGCAGTACTTTCTGATGTGATTCTTTCAAAACTATGTCTATGTCATTATGGTCCGTTCGTCAGTTAAATGAACTTTCCTATTTTCTCGTCTTTAAGTAGCTATCCTACCCTATATACTTTGACACAGGTGTTAGGCTACATGGTAACGACACTGGGCTAATTGGACGGACGGTAGGTACCAAGATCAAATCCTGGGTCCATTAACCTTTTTGTTAAGTTTTACAAAGCGTTGCCTCCTAACTCTAGGAGAAGCATAAGCTGCCATTGCTCTTGCTTCTTCTTCAGCCTCCAGTGACTACGGCAAGTATGGAGGCTAGAGAGAGAAGTCAGAAGCACGTTGCCTCTCCTTTTCCTTCCTCATTTTAGATTACTTTAGAAAACCTATAAAATACATCAGAAAACCTTTTAATTTCAACACCAATTCCCGTGGCTTCTTTGATATATTGACCATGTCCAAAAGCCCTTTTTATTCCCTTCTCCCTCCCCCACCTCCACCAAAACCCTGTAAACCAACCTCTAGGCGTTTGAAATGTCTTGGGTATCATAAGACTTTCTGCCGCTAGGGCTGGTATTTCCCTTCTTACATGGATTGTCGACATTGTATAGCCTTGGGTTGTCCTTCGTCTATCACCTCTCCTCAATCGTCATCGACCACACTCCCGTCTATCCCCACAGATGACGACAGGAATTTTGTATGTGAGTTAGATGTTTTGGGGGCTTATAATTTGGGATCCCCCCGCCCGCGATTGTACACCTGAATTCTTATGGCCGTGAGGACAATAGTACAAGATGCCCTCCACCTCTCCTTTTTCCACAGTTCTTTAAACCCGATGGAAATTGCTCCTTGGCACCTTCTTTTTATGTTCTCTCTCTAGGTCCTAGTCCTTCCAAGTCGTGGAGGGGGCAGTGGGGCTAGAGAAACTATGGGGCGTTGTCGTTGATTCCTTCGTGGTGACAGGGAAGCCCTCCAGGCCGAGCATGAGGATCCAGTATCGAGCACCATTTTGTTAGGATATTGTACTGAGCACTTACTTAGCGACGAGATACTCTCGTAGCTAAAGTAGCGACGACTAGCAACGAAAGTTGTCTCGTCGCTAGATATTTAAAGTGACGTAGAAATTAAGTGTTCGTTTCGTTTCACGTATGTTTGAATAGTACTATAGAAGTGACGTGGAAATTGTTTGGTAGTTTCGGTTCACGTAAGTTCAGGTCGAACCGTGTGATTCAAGTTGGTTCGCGGTTGACTTTCCTAGTCGTACCGTGTTGTTCAAATCGGTTCAACTTATTGGTCGTGCATTTTACCATGTTGATTCCTTCGCGTTTCTAGTCGTGTACCTATATATATTAGTTAAGACTTCGTGGTAGAGTTATCTTTTGGAGGCGCAGCTTGTTAAGGAGGCGTAGAAAGATCAGAAGTAAACGGAAGGAAGAAAAGAAGTTGTATTTGCATTGTGCTTAATGTATATTGAATGTTTTTGGAGGAACACCATTGTTGTGTGTGTATTATATTAGGTTTGTAATCTTTCAATTGGTATCGGAGCAGGTTACTGGCAACAATTGCCGGTATGGCGGAGAAAGGGAAATCCCCGGCGGAACGTAGTGGAGGAGCTAGTGGGGGAGTTAGTGGAAGAGGAGTTACAGGAACACAATATGATGAATATGACGAGTAGGGGGAGAAAAATGTGAAGATGGACGAAGGAACGTTTGAACAATTTCAAGAGTTTCTCAAAACACAAGGAGATGATGGAGATGGAGGAGTAAGTGGAGACTCACGCACCTCTAAAAAATAAAAAAAAAGAAGGGGAAATCTAAACTTTATGAGGAAGAGGAGGAGAGCGAAGATGATGATTTTAAAGTGTTTAATAAAACCATCGTCTTCACGGGTTCCAACTATGCAATTTGGAAGAGATACATTCGAGGAGCATTCACACCGAAAAAACTTTGGGACATCGTTATCGGGGAAGAAACACGACCGGATCCTTCCGTGGATCCAGCCAGAGCACATAAGTGGGACAAGAAAGATATGGCGGCCTCCACCGCACTTATACAAAGTTGTGCTAGTTCTATGCATGAACACCTTCTAACTCATGATAGGGCTTTTGATTGTTGGACCGCTTTGTAAAATGCGTTTGAAAAAGAATTTGAGGCAAATGAAAATTATCTCTTTGAGGAGTATATTGGGTTTAGAATGAAGGAGAATGAGTCCATTGATAATGGAGTCAAAAGGTTTAATGTTATCATTGAACAACTTAACTCACTCAATAACTTACCTACAGAAAAAGAGAGGTTGTTTGTTTTCATGAGGAGTCTTCCAAGCAAGTTTGCGGTAGCAAAGAAGGTCATCAAGGGGCGAGAGAAACCAACAATGGCATACGCTATCAATCACTTGAAAAGTACGGAGAAGGAGAAAGCAACACCGAAAGAGGAAAACAAGGGGTCATCCTACCAGAGTTATCAAGAGGAGGATGACGGAGGAGCTTACATCTTTAGGGGATCTAGGGGGAGAGGAGGTGGACATCGTGGACGAGGAGGCAGGTCACAAGGCCCAAGGAGAGGCTCATATCAACGTGATACCTCTCAGATGACTTGTTACAATTGTAACGAGATTGGGCATGGCTCTTTTGAATGCCCAGACAAAAGTAAACAGTGTAACCTTTGTCATAAATGGGGACACACTGGTCGCGGTTGTTATCAAAACAAGGGAAACAATCGCGGAGGGGGACAATAAAGAGGCGGAGGAAGTGGAGGAAGTGGAAGTAGCTCATCAGGTAGAGGGGATTTTGTTGGGGATGGGCCAATAGGACAGGATCAAGAATTTTTCGTTTCACTTATCGAGGAATCACAGGAAAAGGAGGATATTCTATTTCACACACGAGGCAAGGAGAGCAAGGGAAAATTTAACAGTTGGATCATAGATTCAGGTGCCACACATCACATGTGTTCAGATCCAAGACTATTCAGTGACATTAGAAAACTCACTATACCAAAATCCATCATAGTGGCTAATGGTTCAATGATGGTCATCGATACAGTGGGAACAGTACGGTTGGATCTACCAACACAAGATAGGGAAGGGAAAACTAGAGTCAATAGAGTACGCTTTAAGAATGTGTTTTATAATCCAGGGGGGTGCATTAATCTCTTAAGTGTCCCACAGCTTCAAAAGAAAGGAGGAAGAGCCACATGCTTGGAAGGAGGTAGAATCATTTTGAGTAGTAAAACAGGGCCATTTGCAGAAGGGATTGTGACTGAAAATATGCAAACTAGGCTGATTTAGAGAAAAGCAGAAAGTAGGACGGCAGATGAAGAAGGTCATCTCCATTCGGCAGAAGTCAACAAGGAGGACCTCACGTTGTGGCACCATCGTATGTGTCACACTTCAGAGAGTAACATTAAGGAGATGATTCGTCATGGGGCGGTTCGAGGGCTAGATGTGGCAACAGGAGAGAAGGTAATTGGATGTGTTGGATGCAAAAGAGGGAAACAAAAAAGGAAGCCTCATCCGATGAAAGGTCTTCAATTCAAAGCGAATGCCCCTCTAGATCTAGTCCATGTAGATCTTTGTGGGGACACACATCTAGAAACCATTGGAAAAAATAAGTACATTATGGTGATAGTTGATGATTTCAGCAAAAAGACATGGGTATATCTTTTAAAAGCTAAGTTAGACGCTCTTGGAACATTTAAAGACTTTGTGGTCATGGCTGAGAGGGAAAGTGGGAGGCAGGTAAAGGCGGTACGCTCAGACCGAGGAGGTGAATTTCTTGCTTTCGCCGATTACTGTAAAGAGACGGGGATTAAGCATCAGTTCACGGCTCCTTATTCCCCACAATGGAATGGAATTGCAGAGAGGAAAAATCGAATATTGCAAGAGATGGTACGCGCCATGCTCCATACGACGAAACTCACGCATCGTCTTTGGGGAGAAGCAATAAGGCCTGCTAACCATATAACCAACAGGAGAATAAACTCCGCTTTGGGCAACAAAACACCGGAGGAACTTTGGAGTGGACAAACACCTACGGTAAAACATTTAATGATTTGGGGATGTGAGGCTATGGGATACATAGAGGAAAGAAATCGGGAGGGCAAGTTTGCTGCCCGGTCATGGGAAGGATATTTTGTGGGATATAGTGAGAACTCAATGCAGTATAGGATTTACAACCCAGTTACTAGAAGGGTTAAAGAATGTAGAAATGTGGAGTTTAATGAGAACTTGGAATGGATGGTGAAGGGAGCTAATGAGTCCAAACGAGCTCAAGATTATGAGGAGGAAAGTCATTATGAGAAGTTCACTGGAGAGGAGGAGGAAGAGGACGAAGTTTTGTCAGAGGTAGGGACGAAGAAAAAGGTGCGATTCGTAGAGAAACCTTTAGAGAAAGTTTCGACACCTAAGCTTAGCGCCACCAAATCACAAGGAGACAAGGTCACCAGAGAATAATCCACAGGCATTGACAACGTGACATCAGGAGAGACACACCTAGAGAAGGAGGATGATGAAAAGATTGAGAACAGTGATGCGGATAAAGAATTTGCAGATGACGTACGGAGAAGTAAAAGATCCACTAAAGGGAAGGTACCGGAACGATTTTCACCTGAACAGTCATATAAAAAGCAAACCAGCTACCAGAGGGCAATTTCCGAAATTAGAGAAAGAAGGGCGGAATCCTTTCTCTTATGAAAGGCAATTACAAAAAATCGTCCAGCATATCCTCAATCATACCAAGAGGCTCGAACTCAGACGAATGGGAGGAGAAGTGGAAACCAGCGTTTAGCAAAGAATTTAATTCTCTAAAATCGAATGGGTGTTTTGAAGAGGTAGATTTACCGGTTGGTAAGAAGGCGATTGCCTCAAAGTGGGTTTTTAAGACAAAGAAGGGAGCTTCGGGAGAAATTCTTAAGTATAAGGCGCGGATACTATGTAAAGGCTTTCAGCATAAGGAGGGTATTAATTATTCTGAGACTTTTGCCCCTGTGGTTAAGTTTGATTCTTTGAGAGCAATTATAGCAATGGCGGCGGCGGAAGGAATGCATATCCAACAGATGGATGTAGAGACAGTTTTCTTAAATGGAGAATTAGAAGAGGAGGTGTATATGAAAATCCCAAAAGGAGTTCCTGGAAAGAATGGAAAAGTATGGAGGTTGTGGAAAGCTTTGTATGGTTTGAAGCAGGCACCAAGAACATGGAACCATAAGCTTCACAAGGTCTTACTAATTTTGGGATTTAGGAGGCTTACTGCAGATTGTGGAGTGTATATTCGGGGAGAAGGTAGGGACATGGTAATTTTCAGTGTTTACGTAGATGATTTCATTTCTATCTCTCACAACTTGGATTTACTTGGAGAATTAAAGATTGAATTTCGGAAGTATTTTAAAATCACAGACTTAGGAGATGCACAATACATTGTGGGAGTTCAGATTCAGAGAAGTTGGAACGGAGATATTAAGTTAAGCCAGGAACAATATGCAAAAGAGGTACTTGAAAGATTTGGGTTTTTAGATTATAAGCCACTTGGAACTCCCCTTGATCCTCGTGATAAGCTTCCAAATTTTGTTAAAAGTCCCAACGTTGATGCCCCGTATAGGGAGGCGGTCGGAAACTTAATGTATTTGAGTGTCGGTACTAGGCCAGACATTAGTGTCGCAGTGAGCGTGGTTAGTCGGTATTGTAGCAATCCGAAAAAAATACATTGGGAGGCAGTGAAGAGAATCTTTAGATATTTGGCTGGAACATTTAGTCTTGGAATTGTTTATAGGAAGGGTGAGGGCTTGAGTTGTTATGGATATTGTGATGCCGACTATGGAGGAGACCATTGTACAGAAGGTCTACGTCATTATATGTGTTTTTACTTGCAGGAGGAACGATCTCGTGGAATTCCCGTTTGTTACCTACTGTGGCACTTTCATCAACGGAGGCGGAGTATATGGCTGCGTGTCATGCTGCGAAGAATGCTGTGTGGATTAAAGAATTTCTATCGGAGGTTGGAGTGGAAAAAGAAAGTGCATGCAAATATTAAGTGATAATATGTCTTCCATTGCACTTAGTAAAAATCCTATTTTGCATAAGCGCACAAAACACATTAAAATTCAGTGGCATTTTGTTCGAGATTTGGTTGCGGAAAATGAAGTTGAATTTCCGTTTGTTCTTGCAGAAGAACAAGCTGCTGATATGTTAACCAAAGCAGCATTGAAGGAAAACTATGAAATGGGAAAGAAGTTAGTGGGCATGGAGTAAGAGGGGGCTTTAAGTGTCTCAGTAAGAGGGGGAATGTTAGGATATTGTACTGAGCACTTACTTAGCGACGAGATACTCTCGTAGCTAAAGTAGCGACGACTAGCGACGAAAGTTGTCTCGTCGCTAGATATTTGAAGTGACGTAGAAGTTAGCGACGAAGTAGTTTCGTCGCTGGATATTTGAAGTGATGTAGAAATTAAGTGTTCGTTTCGTTTCACATATGTTTGAATAGTACTATAGAAGTGACGTGAAAATTTGTTGGTAGTTTCGGTTCACGTAAGTTCAAGTCGGACCGTGTGATTCAAGTTGGTTCGCGGTTGACTTTCCTAGTCGTACCATGTTGTTCAAGTCGGTTCAACTTATTGGTCGTGCATTTTACCACTTTGATTCCTACGCGTTTCTAGTCGTGTACCTATATATATTAATTGAGACTTCGTGGTAGTTTTATCTTTTGGAGGCGTAGCTTGTTAAGGAGGCGTAGAAAGATCAGAAGTAAAAGGAAGGAAGAAAAGAAGTTGTATTTGCATTGTGCTTAATATATATTGAATGTTTTTGGAGGAACACCATTGTTGTGTGTGTATTTTATTAGGTTTGTAATCTTTCACTTTTCATACCACGTCGCCCACCTAAGCCATTAGATGTTTCGACCTCTTTACGTCGCAAACTTCACTTAGGCCGTGTTGGTGAGCTTTCTCGAGCGGTTAGGGCCCTAAAGCCATCCACCTCTGCCCCCAGACCTTCTTCCAATATTGAGGTCCTTCGAGCTCTCCACCCCCCTGCACCTTCCCCTTTACCCCCTTCCATCCACGCCTTTGAGCCTTCTGAGAGTTTTACTTTAGATCGGGGATTTTCATTAAGGTTATTAGCTCTTCTCCTCACCTTTCAACGAGGGGCCTCCTGGACAAAGTGTATAAGTTGTTTCGCGATGATTTGCCCCCTGAATTGAGTGCCAGGGGGTTCGATGTGTTTTTTCGAATATGTTCTCTTGTTGCTAGTGGGGATGTTCCCTCTCGGATTTGTGATCTTCTCACGGCGTCCCGCCTTGTGGCAGTCGCCAAACCTAATTGTGGGATCTGCCCTATTGCCGTGGGAGGGGTTTTATATAGATCGGTGGCTCGTGCGATATGTCTCCGGCTCCAACAAACTTTCTGTGTTTTTTTCTCTCCTCGTCAGTTTGGAGTGGCCACGAGAGGAGGTTGTGAGGCCGTGGTCCACAGGATTCGGGCTTTGTTGGATGTATATCTGGATTGGTTAGTCTTTCAGGTCGACGTTTCCAATGCCTTTAATAGAGTGGATCGAAACGTGATTTTTTTAGAGCTTATGGCGGCTCCATCTGTGATTGTCGAATTACTCCCCTTTGTGAGGGCTTTCCATTCTTTGACAAGCAGCCTTTCCTTCTCGGCCGATGGTGATCTCATTCCTCTCTCCTCTGCGACTGGCGCTCGCCAAGGCGACCCTCTTGGCGGACATTTGTTCGCCCTCGCCCAGTTCCGGGCCTTTCGTGCTTCCGCAACCGCCTTTCATTCTTACCTTTTCCCTTCGGTTGCAGATGATATGCACATTATTGGGCCCGGGAACAAGTCGTGTTGGCATATGATTTTTTCAAGGAACCTTTGGTTGAACTCAACCTTTCAGTCTAGCCTTCGAAGTGTGTTATTTGGTCTCCTCATGATATTCCACTTTCCTTTACTCCCCCTCTTGGTTTTCAAACCCTTCCTCCCTTTGATGGCATTCGTGTGCTTGGTTGCCCCCTTGGTTCGGATACTTTCGTGACCCAATTCCTTCATGATGCTTTACAGATAGATCTGGCCCCAGTGGACGACTTTCCTCACCATCCCGATCCCCAAGTGGCTTTTGCTATGTTAACCAGGTGTTTTCCCCACCTTCCTTCTTACCTTACTCGTACTTCCCCTCCCACCTCGAAGTGTGTTTCCTCTCTCTCGGCTTTTGACCATTGCCTCATGGACGTCCTCCACACTTTGTTAGGTCGTGGGGCATTCAAACTCTGTGGTGGACCTGGTTTTGGGCCTTGGCTTTTCGCTACACCTATTTTGTCCACTCTCCGATTTTCACCTGCTTAGTTCACCACCGCCCTCTGGTTTCGCCTTGGCCTCCCCCATCCTCCTTTACTTATCTCCTTGTTTGTGCATGTGGTCGTGTCTTGGGGCCCGATGGTGTCCATTTGCTACGTTGCTCCCATGGGGGAGATTTGATCTAGGCGCACGACACTTTTCGTAACGTCGTTGCGAGTATTTCTTCGGAAGGGGGCTTTTATGTGCGTCGGAAGGTTTCTCATATTATTCCCTCGCGTTGGATCAATGTTCTTTTGCTTGATGGTACCCGTCGCATCTTCGGTGATATTGTTTTGGGGAACCCTACTTTATAGTTGTTGGTCAGGCGGCTTGACATGTTGGGGTCGCAGCTCGTGATGCAGCCAAGGCAAAGGAGCGTAATTATGCCCACCGGGACCCTATGGATGATTTTATTCGGATGGCTGTCGAGATCTTTGGTTGTTTGGGTGTTGCACTGGACGAGTTTCTCGGTACTTGTGCTCGACGTGCTTTTGAGCGGCGAGGACCTGGGAACCCTCCTCCTTCGGTCCTTACTTCTTTTTATCGTCAACCCTTATCTGTGGCTTTACAGCCACAGCGAGTGCAAGCTTTTATTCTCCTCCGATCGGTTGTTGCGGTTATGGGTTGTCGCCGTGTTCCGAGACTCCCTCAACATGCTCCCTCGGGCTGTGGGGACTTACGGGGTTGCTTTTCGTAGATATTTAATTGAGATGGGGTTGGGGTTGTAATGTTGGTTTTGTGAGTTGACGTGCTTTTCATTTTGAGTTTGGGTGCTTTTATTTTCTTTGTTGTTCTTTCCTTTTTTTTTTTTTGTGTTCACATCGCTCTTTGTTTTTTAATGTATTTTTTCAGTGTTGGCCATGCCACCCCTTTTGTACCCCCGGACTCAGATGGTTTACCATCGTGCTATTTAATTTATCTTGCCTTTTTTTTTTTTTTTTTTTTTTTTTTGTTAAAGAAATGACGTCGCTCTCAGAGGGACATACACTACATGCACATTTAATACATACGATACATACACTATGAAAAATACATTACAGTACATACAATGCGTACAATAGATTACAATTAATGCATATAGACAGACATACATGCATAAGACAAAAAAAAATGGCAAACATCACTTCAAATGACGTTTTTTGAACGAGTTGAGGGTCCTTGTATACCATTTCCCCATTTATTCATTTATGGTCTTGAAATCAAAATCATTCCGATTTAAGGTCAAAGAAAGGTAGTAAAAAAGACAAGAAATGTGAAAAAAATAAAAAATACATAAGCAAAGCGCCCTAAATTACGGCGTAAACAATCCACAATTATGATCAGACCCATAAAAAATGTTATGCAATCTCTAATCATATTTTTATCCTCTTCAAAATTGAAAAAAAAAACTCACCTCTTTCCAATCGACATCTCCTCAACACAACACATCGAGAAACAACGATTAAAAAAAAAAAAAAAACAACAATTTTTTTGTCCTTTTTCCTTTCGGCTTTTATACCCCAAAAACTTTCCTCCACTACGAATCCAATTGCTGTTAAAAAATCCTAAAAACCCTACAGAGCTCTAAAAAAACCCTGTTTAATTCTTTTTTCTTCTTTTTACTTCTTTTTTCTAAGGCAAGTGGCGATTCGGAGTAAAATAGGGTAAAGGAGAACTTCCCAAATTCTCCGGTGTGCTTCTAACGACAAGTGTCGCAACCATCGCTAATAAAGGTAAGACCAAAACCCATTTTAAAATTCGATAAAAGTGTAAATGGAAAGATAAAGAAAAACGATCGCTAAAAAATCGTTTATGTTCGTCGTACATTTCTATAGAAACCATTCCCAGAGTCCTCGAAGAAGGACACGGAATAAGAACACTTTGAATGCCCGGTCGAGAAAACGTTTGATGTTGAATTAACCGTTTGAATCCGGGCAATATAAGCCAAACCTATCATGGGCGGGAGGGAGGAAGGGAGGGAGGGAAGTGCAAAAAAAAGGGGGAAGAAACACCAAGTCAAAACTCAAAATAAACACAATAATAAAACAATAAATAAATAAGTGAAACGACAAACTAAGCATTATGTCGTAAAAAAAAAACTATACGAGATTTTGGCGTTTGTCAACTTCGATCATCCTCACTAAAAATCCACTATTGTCGAAACCACCAGGGAGAGGGAGAGAGAGGGAGAGAGGGAGGGGACAGAGAGGGAGAGAGAGGGGGAGAGAGAGAGAGGGAGAGGGAGAGAGAGAGGGGGAGAGAGAGAGGGGGGGGAGAGAGCGAGAGGGGGGAAGAAAGCGAGAGAGGGGGGAGAGAGCGAGAGGGGGGGAGAGAGCGAGAGAGGGGGAGAGAGGGAGGGGGAGAGAGGGGGAGAGGGGAAGAGGGGGGGGAGAGGGGGAGAGGGGGAGGGGGTGAGGGGGGGGAGGGGGGGGGAGAGGGGGGGGGGGAGGGGGGGGGAGAGGGGGGGGGGAGAGAGAGTGGGAGAGAGAGAGAGGGAGAAAGGGAGAGGGAGAGAGAGAGAGGGAGAGAGAGAGGGAGAGAGAGAGAGGGAGAGGGAGGGGGGGGGAGGGGGAGGGAGAGAGAGAGAGGGAGAGAGGGAGAGGGGGAGAGGGAGAGAGAGGGGGGAGAGAGGGGGAGAAGGGGAGAGAGGGGGAGAGGGGGAGAGGGGGGGAGGGGGAGGGAGAGAAGGAGAGAGGGAGGGAGAGAGAGAGAGGGAGGGAGAGAGAGAGGGAGGGAGAGAGAGAGAGAGAGAAAGAGAGGAGAGAGAGAGAGAGAGAGAGAGAGAGAAGACTGCTACGAGAAAAAGAAGTACCTTAACATCGTAAGGTCCGGGAAGGTTCGTGGCTCCAGTATTGGGCCGGGGGTGTCGACAAGTTCATATTGGACCACAAAACTTTCGCTGCCCACATCGCGAAACTGTCGAGATCCGGGCAGAAAAAATATTCCCTCCTGCCCAAAACGTGGGAAAGGAACATTCATCCCTTGATTCTGGGAAGACCATGCCTGGTAGAAAAAAAGAGAGAAAAGGAAAAAAAATAAAAAAAATAAAAACATAGAAAAAAAAAGATAAACAGGTAAAAAAAAAAGAGAAGAGAGGGAGGCTGGAGAGGGGAAAGGTAAGGCGAGGGGTGAGGGGAAGGGGAGGGGAGGGGGAGGGAGCGGGAGGGAGGGAGGGGGAGGGGGAGGAGTGTTGGAGGGGAGGGGAGGAGTGTAGGAGGGGGAGGGGAGGAGAGTAGGAGGGGAGGGGAGGGGGAGGGAAGGGAAGGGAGGGAGGGGAGGGGAGGAGTGTATGAGGGGAGGGGAGCAGTGGACGAGGAATGAAATTTCATTTCAAGACTGAGTTTAGTTTCCTTTTCACAGACGGGCATTAGGGGGAGTATTGGGGGGAGGACGGAGACGGAGGAGAGGAGCGGGAGAGGGGGGAGGGACAGAGAGGGAAAGGGAGAGGGAGAGAGTGGGAGAGGGAGAGGGAGGACGAGGAGAGTGAAGGGGAGAGGGAAATGGAGAGGGGGGAAGGAGAGGGAGAGGGAGAGGGAGAGGAGAGGGAGAGGGAGAGGGAGAGGGAGAGGGAGAGGGAGAGGGAGAGAGGAGCGGGAGAGGGGGAGGGACAGAGAGGGAAAGGGAGAGGGAGAGATTGGGAGAGGGAGAGGGAGAGGGAAAGGGAGAGGGAGGACGAGGAGAGGGGGTAAAGGGGAAGGGAGAGGGAAATGGAGATGGAGAGGGAGAGCAATTGGGGGAGGGAGAGGAAGAGAGAGAGGGAGGGGGGAGCGGGAGAGGGGATTGGAAGAGGAAGAAAGACTGCAGGAGGGAGAGAGAGGGAAAGAGAGAGGGAGAAGAGGAGGGAGAACAAGAGGGGAGAAGAAGAGGGACAGGAAAGTGAGAGAGAGAACGAGAGAATAGATATCTCACCTTTAAAGGATGATATTTGGCCGGAGTTTGGAAACAATACACATTTCCATTCATCGTGGAAACAATCAAATCCAAATCTCCTCCTCCGTCCACTTCATCTGCGAGAACCATACTATATCTGGTGGGGAGAAAGGGAGAGAGAGAGAGAGAGTTAAGGCAATTCCCAAAGAAAAAGACAGAGGGAGAGGGGAGAGGGGGAGAGGAGAGAGGGGAGAGGGGAGGGGAGAGGGGGAGAGGAGGGAGAGGGGAGAGGGGAGAGGGGAGAGGGGAGAGGGGGAGAGGGGAGAGGGGAGAGGGGAGAGGGGAGAGGGGAGAGGGGAGAGGGGAGAGGGGAGAGGGGAGGGAGAGGGGAGAGGGGAGAGGGGAGAGGGGAGAGGGGAGAGGGGAGAGGGGAGAGGGGAGAGGGGAGGGGAGAGGGGAGAGGGGGAGAGGGGAGAGGGGGAGAGGGGAGGAGAGGGGAGAGGGGGAGAGGGAGAGGGGGAGAGGGGAGAGGGGGAGAGGGGAGAGGGGAGAGGGGAGAGGAGAGGAGAGAGAGAAAGAGAGGGAGGGAGGGAGGGAGGGAGGGAGGGAGGGAGGGAGGGAGGGAGGGAGGGAGGGAGGGAGGGAGGGAGGGAGGGAGGGAGGGAGGGAGGGAGGGAGGGAGGGAGGGAGGGAGGGAGGGAGGGAGGGAGGGAGGGAGGGAGAGAGGAGAGTGGGATAATTACATCTATTCTAAATTAATTGTCATCAAATCAAATAAAACCTAACCCAATCACATCAAATCAAATCAAATCGAATCGAAATAAATTAAACCAAAAGAAAATCCAATCAAATCCAATCAAATCAGACCCAATGAAGTTAAATAAAAAAAAAAGCAAATCCAATTAAAATTAATTAAAAAAACAACGGTGACATAAATCACCATCATAACAATTGTCTCTTTCAAATCCAACCAAAAAAAATTGAAAATGCCCATTTAACTATGTTTGTCTACATATCTAAAGAAAAATTCACAAAAGACAAAAGACATTTTGATTTAACATCTTTGACGAAAAAAAAAAAAAAAACCTTGAAAAGCAAAAAAAAATATTCCTGGCTCTTGGCCCACCTTAGCCGCAAACTAAACCACCCCAAAAAAAATCCTCAAAAAAAAAAAAAAAAAAAAGAACACCAAAAAAAAAATTTAAGGGAGAAATAAATACATCAATATAGAAATAAAGAAAAAAAAAAAACGAAATTAAAAAAAAAAAAAGAAAAAAAAAACAAAGAAAAAAAAGTAAATAAATAAAAAAAAAAAAAAAAAAAAAAAAAAAAAAAAAAAAAAAAAAACAAAAAAAAAAAACAAAAAAAAAAAAAAAAAAAAAAAACATAAAAAAAATAGAAAAAAAGTGAGGATACGAAGTTTCTCCGACGTCGATAGCATCGGCACATCCGGTCCGTCCGTCGATTACATACAAATAACCGTCGAAAGAAACGACAACAATTTGTAAACTCGTCCCTCTTTCTTTATTTAAATTCACCAAAAGCGCGGGAACCATAATTCGACCGTGAGAACTGAACGGAAAGTTTCCGTGATCTTTGCCCGTTTTTCCGTCAAAAACCCAAACTTGTCCTCTAGTGGTCGTCACGACAACTTCTAAGTTTCCGTCGCCATCGACATCTCCGATTGTGGCTCCCTTAAAAAAAAAAAAAAAAAAAAAAAATTGCCAAACTTAAAAAAAAAATAAGAAAAAAAAAATACTTAAATTCATAAATTCGTCAAGTGATAAATGCACAACATCATATGAACTCTCAGCCAATAAAAAGCTTCAAACCTGTACTTTTTGTTAAACAACATTACACAATTGCTTAAAAACCCATTGCTAGAAGTTTAATTTTCTATAGGTAAAATAATACATATAAAACCGGCTTCAAATTGGAGAGGGTGGCTTTTATAACATTTCAATTTTTTTTGGTTCTTTTTTTTTGTCTTTTCCATTTTCATTTGTGTGTGAAAACGGAGAGCGAGACAGAGTGACAAGGAGATAAAAGAGGAGAGCAAGCCAGAATGAGAGAGAGAGAAAAAGAGAGAGAGATAGACAGAGAGAGAGAGAAAGAGGGAGAAAGAGAGAGAGAGAGAAAGAGACAGAGAGAGAGAGAGAGAGAAAGAGAGCAAGAAAGAGAGAGCGAGAGAGAGCACCTGTGTGATGAGACTGGCTGTATGTCGTTCCCACACTTCTGTTCCGTGAATATCAAAAGCGGCAATATTTCCTCTCGTGTCTCCTGCGACGATTTCCATGAGACCGTCTCCGTTAATATCGGCCACCACCACCTGGCCCTGGATTTCTCCCATCTGGATCGGAAAATTTTCCCGACATTTTCCTGTTTTAATAAAGAAATAAAACAAAAGAGAAGAAAAAAAAAAAAACAAAAAAAATCAGCTTTGGTAAAATTGGGGATTTTTTGGAATGTTCCCATCTGGATAATGAGCCTATTATATCTATATCTATACATATATGCATATATATACATATATATATGATTAATTTACGGGTTTTGGGATTATTCCATCTGGATCGGAAAGTTTTCCGACATTTTCCTGTTTTTATAAAGAAATAAAACAAAAAGAAATTAGACAAAAAGAAAAAAAAACGGAAAATGAAAAAAAAAAAAAAAATAAATAACTTTGGTAAACTTGGGATTTGTTTGGATTTTCTCCCATGTGGTTCAGAAACAATGCCACATTTTACTTGTTTTGTAATAATTATAACAATAATAACAATCAGCCTATAATAAATGTATATGTTATATATAAGAGTGTGTGTGTGATTTTGTTAAAACGAGGGTTTTTCTCTCCCATTTGGATTGGAAAATTTTCCCAACATTTTTCTGTTTTTATAAAGAAATAAAACAAAACAAAAATAAATAAATAAAAACAAAAATACTAGCTTTGGTAAAATTGGAAATATTTCAAAAAATCTGGTTCAAAAAAAATGCTGCATTTTCACTTGTTTTGTAATAATGATAACAATAATAATAACGATAATCAGTCTATAATATATATACATGCAAATAATACATGTGATACATGTGATTTTGTTAAAACGAGGGTTTTCAGATTATGGTCCAAAAGTACAAAAACTCCACCGAAGTCCTCACCACTATCGCCATATACCCGTCCCTCCCTCCACCCCCCCCCCAAAACCCCCCCAAAAAAAACCCCAGAGGGATAAAAAGGGTGAGAAAAAGAGAGAGAGAGAAAACAAAAACTCCCCACACCTGTATGGTCCAAAAGGTACAAAAAACCCACGGAAGTCCCCACCACTATCTCCATATACCCGTCCCTATCCACGTCAATTACAGTGGGCGCCGAATATATGTACGCCCGAAACTGCGTCGATTCCGTAGTCAGATCCAGGTGTACGGACCACCTCATGGATTTTTTGTCCATATCGAAAACGACAATTCCTCCTGCCACGTACTTGGAGATGTCCAGAGACTCGTCGAGTTCGTGGCGGTGGG
>JBBHKE010001244.1:38771-96447 GCA_037447655.1 Zygnema cylindricum
CTTGCTTTCTTTCATTTGTTTGCGTGCGAGATAATGTTCGCACTATATAATACTTGGTTCCATGTTCTTTCGTTCGCAATTCCGTTAATCGAATTCATAGACGTAACATTGTTTAAGTAAACATCAAACCTAATGTATGCTAACGGACTTCTACGATAGACTGGTTAGAGCTAACGGCTAAGCCGCTCTCTACCGGTCGGAGGTTCGAGTCCTGCCGGACTCAACCTTTTGTTGAGAGTGACATAAGTCACTCTTTAGCCCTGCCTGCTTAAGCTAGGACAGCCATGGCTCAGCCACCCTCTCTATCCCTCAGTGACTACGACAAGTATGGTGGGAAGAGAGAGGAGGTGGAGGCAGGCTGTCCACCTTTTCTATTTGTACTAAGTTCAGACCTAGAAAATACCATATAAAAATAATAATTTCAACAAGGAAGGAATATTTACACATCAATTGCAATTCATCATCAACAAACATCGAAACCATTTCGACGGCGAAGAAGTTGCACCTCCCTTGGCAAGGGCACGGAAATCTCACGGAATTCACACGACGCCGACGGCGTTACTCAAGAAGACAAGGTTACGGACGAACAGTTCCCGGAAGGGGACGAATATTAAGCTCTTGTTAATGCCAAAGCATTCCCAATATATAACGTTTTAGTGGATTTTGGAGCGTAGTAGAGGCATAGTTATTTAGTTTTTGTTGCATTGGCTTGTCTTCTCTGTTTTGAAAATGAAAGGTGTGCAAGGTTTTAAGAGATAGGAGTTTTCATACAATATTATAGGGGTAATACGTCACCTAGTGTGTCTCTTGTCATTGTTTTTACAATATTTTTATTTACTTCATTGTGAAGTAAGTATGCCAGAAAGGTGTAAAACACAACCATTTTATGAAACATGATTTTCTTTTTGCAATATATGAGTATGTGTAAGAGTTGTGGTTCGTCATGCTCAATGTGTTACTGTGTGTTTGTCATTCACCTATGTGAAATATGATGTTGTAATGAGTGTACAGATTCGTTTTTTGACATTATTGATATTAAGCGACGAGCGCGTCTCATCGCTGGCGGCTGTCGCACCAATGAAATAGTCTATTTCATTGGCATTTCAACATTTATGACAGTTTGTATTCCATTAGTTTATAATCCAGCGACGAAAATGCCTTGTCGCTGGGTGATCATCATCCATGACAAAAGTTAAAAAAAATCAGCATTCCATTGATTTATAATCCAGCGACAAAAATGCCCCGTCGCTTGGTGATCATCATCCATGACAAAAGCTAAAAAAAAACATCATTCCGTTGATTTATAATCCAGCGACGAAAATGCCTCGTCGCTGGGTGATCATCATCCATGACAAAAGCTAAAAAAAATCAGCATTCCTTTGATTTATAATACAGCGACGAAAATGCCTCGTCGTTGGTCGGTGACCGATGACATAATGTAAAGTAGTAACATTCTCACTGAAGTATCATTGGCTTAAAAAAATTGTATATTATAAAAAGGTAAAAATGTACATTACAAATAAAACAATTATCATTCCAAAATTTCATTATTTTTCACACTCTGAAACTGAATATAAACCGTGGATTTTGGAAAATTTCTATACCTTTCCACTTCCTCTTGAATCTTCTATCTATTTTCTTCTTTAAATTCCATTTTAATACAAATCAATTCACTATCCTCTTGTAGGGCAGGAAAAATATAAAGTCGAATGTAATTTGTTGTTTTTAATAAATCAAAAACGTAGCCCCACCCTGAAAAAAAGAGAAAAAAGGAGTTACGTTCAATTTTCGATCCGTTAAAAGGTGTACGGGTTTTTTATGATTTTTTATGGTTTTTTAGAGTTTTTATATTATATCGTACTTTAAAGGGGAATAAAATTTGTTCATCATTTTGTAATCTTTTTTTATTATTTGGCTAAAAATTCCGTTTTTCTGACATGAAACGAAAATGTAAACAAATATACATTTCTACGTTTTTGTATACATTGAAAAAAGCGAAATTGACAAGCGTACAAATTGCAAAACCGACTATTTTAATAAAAATCAAACATAAATCGATACCACAAATACTACACAAAAGATAACCAACGAATATATATTTCCTTTCTAAACATTTATTTCAAAAGTCATACCCTCAATATTTATAAGCGTTAATAAAATGAAGATTAAATAAAATATTTGACAAAAAAGATGAAAGGAGGGAAACAAAACAAAAACCAGAAAAGAAAAAAAAAAACATATGAGTTACCTTCATATAACACCTGAGAGAACAAAAAATGATAATAATATCTCGGAATGACATAACCGCCTCCTAAAAAACTAACAGCAAAGTGAAAGGGTTATAAGGCATGAGCTACCACAAGTTTGTAGAAATTTTATTCGAATGTTTGAAAAGAAAATGGCATCTGCTTAAGGGAGTAAGCTCTTGCCTCGTCAACAATGGTGGAGTTAGAGTGCGGTAGATTGTCTGGATAAGAGAGATAGAGAGAGGGAAAGGGAGAGGGAAAGGGAGAGGGAGAGATAGCCGTAGATCGAGGGAGTGGGGAGAGGGAGAGGGAGAGGGGGAAAGAGGGAGTGCGGCAGATTGAGTGGCAACAAAATGTTCGCCATTTCTTACAGCAAAACCATTAAAAAGTAAGCAAACGGCAAAAAAGCGATGACGTCAACGACGGCCAATCCATGGAGGTGAAAGAGGACGCGAGAGATGACGTGGGCGACGTGTAATCCATGGAGGTGAAAGAGGAAGCGGGACGCTCACATATCCCTGTTGAAAAAATGGAGATTTTCAGGATGGCGGCGCAGTGGTTAGATTCCACAGGTGAAAAAAATAAAGAAATCGCGACAGTGATTTGACAAAGAAAGCGGGACTTTGATTGGTCCAAGAAGATTATATTTTGTGAGGTCTGTCTGCATTTGGCGTTACCTCACGACATATATTACCCACGCCAAATGTTGTATATTTATTCTATTTTTGTCAATATGGTTACTATATTTCATGTGCCAACATGGTAAAAAACCCATATTACAGTTAAAAGTTACTCTTTTCTAAGGATCATTTTGGTAAGTATGGTTTTTTTAGAATTAATATTTACGTTAAAACAGACGCGATCCTATATTAGAATACATTTTTAATGAAATTGGTGTGAAGTTACCTATTCAAAGTACAATTTTGCACGGTCGGAGGTCGTCCGTACACCACACTATTTAAAAAGAACCTATATTATAATTTTTTACGCTAATTAAACCTCACCTTAAATAGCATAATGAAAAAAATTAGAATCGTTTACTCTATTTAATGTGAAAGAGTCGAAATTTAGGGCGACCGAATTAGCGTAATTTACTCTAATTACGATTCGCGGTGTTCGGCACAAACGTTGTCTTGTAGTGAAGATTCTCCGTACTATTTTTCCGGATGTTCCAATGTCCGAAAAAGTCGCTACTTAAAATCGTGACATTTGTAGAGGCTGTGTAATTTTCTGACATTGCCGACGTCATGTTTTTTTGTGACATTGTAGACGTCTCTTTCTCTGTGACATTGTCGACGTCATTGATTCTGTAACGTTTTCTCATGGCTTTCTAATTTCGTTTTTTCGTCTTTTCTCTCTCGACTGCCAAGTTACACGCAAAGGAAATCAAAACTTTTCATTTTCAGAGTCAAAAAATTAATTTTTTCAGAGCTCTTTCATTTCATAGAAGTTGTTATGAGCTGGCGTGACGTGGCAGCGGGTGGAAAAAGGGAAATTCGCCGACCTGACGTACAAATTACGTTTCATGGTGACGTAAAGTGTACTCCCGTTTCTACAACTTATTCGTACGGCAAAAGATTTTCCCGGTGCGGTATTTAATTCATAGTTCAAAAGTAGGTGAAAGTAGGCCCATACAATATGCCTATTGTATGCAAAACATACAATATGAACTTAAGACCCATATTGTATTCCGACCTATTCGGACCAATTAAAACATTCGGACCAAAAATTTTATTTACGCCGTCAGATTCGGACGATCCGACGGTCGCTGATCAAAGTAGCGATCTAAGAAGATCACATGAAAAGCCCATAACACAACTTACGATAAAGGCGCCGACCAAAGGCCTACCATAAAAACGCCTACTTTTGAACTATGGTTTAATTTCTGAGAAACACCGCCAGAAAGGTACAGAAAGGTACTTTAAAGTACTGTACCCTTCAGGCACACGGGCAGTGTAAAAAATAAAAGTGTTGCAAAACTAAAAAACCTTCGACGAGCCCAAGCCTCGACCCTTATTCGATAGTGTGACTGGCGGATGACGTCCGTACACTTCGTGACTTACCGCCACGCCTTTCCTGCAAATCGGCAATCTTCATTACTGCGGCCATAAGCATTGTGTAATTTCTAGTTTTTAGACTAGAGCCCTAGGGCGATTATCCCTCTATGTTTTTGGGGTTTTGAGTAGTTTTTTCCTTTTTCACAAGTGGCAAAATTTTCCTTAAGTTTTACCTTTTGACATGTTAGTAGTGTGTATAATTCTTCACCTTTATCCCTTAATGGTCATCAAAAGTGCTCCATGCAGCCTTGTATTGTATTTCGGTTGTTTAGCCATCGGAGTAACGTAGATAGATTTTTTCCCATGGGATGTCATCTATTCTGTGACAATTGTAAACGTGTTGATGGTGTTTACTTATTGTAGCTCTGATAAACAATTTTGGGTAGTTATTAAAAATATTCATTTGAAGCATTCAAGCATTATTTCTTTGCCATTTTAGTTCGGCTAGAATCCTAGCTCGTTTTAAGGAGGTCGTTTTCACCATTTCCTTGGACAAAAACTTTTCTATTTAAACAAATTGAAAGCTAGGTCGATTTAGGCCCCAAATTGAGGGATCAAACAAACTCCGTATTGAGTAATGTTAGATTCATTCAAAGCGTTTCCGAGTTTAATATCACCTCGTTGAGTTTTCGTATTCCTCGACAAGATTTAGATTTTTGGTCGATCGAGGAACCTCAATTCTGACAATTTCTGATTTAATTATACATGTCTAGTGATCAACTCTAACATCGATGGGCGATGTAGCACAAAAGAATTCTCACAAGCGATGATAGAGGCAACAATTGACACCGCAACCTAAAAAGAAACTGCGGATGTAAAACAAAAGGGGGCCAACCGCGAAGCATTCCACATTTAACACCTGATTTGAGGCATAATTCTTATCCATATTCTAATATGTATAGTGTAATAAGCGTATAGGACGGGGATTACTGCATAGAGTGTTTTTCAACTGTTTTTTCCCATTCAAACTGAAACCAGAATAAAAGGTTACCCCAGGATAGCTTATTTAATAGGCAGGTTTTACGACAAAAAGACGAGGCAAAAAACTTATGAAACAATAAAATATTGACGAGTCAAATGTAAACTGAAATCCAATGCAATTCCTCCAACATAGAACTTCAACTTCCAGAAAAACAAAGCCAACAATTTCATCCTTGTCAAAGAAGCCAAATGAGTATGAATACACACTTAACAATTGCTATTTAAAGGAGAGTACATAAACAGAAGGTGCTAATACTCTCAAATTAGGAGAGTTCCAAAAAAAACTTATTTAAGGCTTCCCACACCAATAACCATACATCTCCAAAACTGAAATTTAATAAATTTTGAATGCCTAAGCCACCTACAATGAGCTCATATAATTATCACTGTTACAACAAAAAAATTCTATACAAATCTATTGAAGGTAATTCACAATAAAAGCTGAACCACCGTAGAAGCTAGCCCTACTAGAAACGCATTAAACATATTTAATACCTCTTAACAACAAGGAACCTCAAAAGACTAATAACAAACAAAAACAAAATCTCAGCCAAAACACGATCTACGGTTGATAAGGAATGGGGTCGTCCTCTTTGTCTCTTCCGATAATGACACATTCCTTGATCTTGGGATTGTAGTTTTTCTGAATCAAATAATAAGCACCATTTTCCCCTCTCAGATTCCAAGTATAATAAGTTTGAGGATGAACAAATACGAATCCGGTGTAACCGAAGACCCACGAACACAAATCGGCGTTCTCCATCCCCGTACTCGCCACCACCCATCCCTTCTTCCCTTTCTTTTTAGGGAAAGGATTTGTAGCCATTTTTGTCATAGAATGAGCAATCCAGTTCACAACTCCGTCGATAGCCACACCGTTTACTGTTTCCGTATAATCCGAGTAATATTTGTAAGTGCAGTATTTCTCGGCCTGAGTCGCGGGGTTTCCCACAAAGGCATAAGCTACATTCATCTTTTGAGACCGAAAAGACGAATGGTAAGTACACATAGGGGAGCCAAAATTCTTAACCGTCACTTCCTCCGAAGTCAGGACAAAATACATGGAATTCCTGTACGGCTGTCCCCAAGTCTTAATACCATTCCGTACAATCGCCCTTATATGTCTATCCTTGAGAGTCTTCTTACCCACACCAAATGGAGCCTGGGAATCTTTATCAAACAAAGAAGTCCTCTCACCTCCCCTCTCCTCCCTCTCGGCTCTGTCTCTTCTCTCTCTCCTGGCTCTCCTCACTCTTCTCTCTCTCCCTCTCCTCTCTCTCCTCTCTTTCCTCCCTCTCCTCTCACGTCTCCTCTCTCTGTCCCCTTTTCTCAGATCAAACACATTTCAACAAAAACCAAAAAAATAAAAATAAATCCCTACCATTTGTAACAGCCTCCTCCTCCCACTCGCTCTCTCTCCCTCCGTCCCATGTCCCGTAACTTGTTCCGTAATTTGTCCGTCGATTCCTATCTTCTGTTTCCATTCGACAAACTGATCCCACTTCTCCTTCTCCTCCACCGTCAAAGTTTTATTTTTCGCGTCTATCTCTCTCCTCCACCTCTCCCAGCTCTCCTTGTGAGATATTTCTTGCGGAGAAAATTCTCTCGTCTTCGGTTTTGGAATCTCGGGAAGCTTCTCCGGTTCGACAAGTGGCGCTTTCTGAGTCTCTCCCTCTCCCCCAGGAGTTGAAGTAGTCGTAGTGGGAGTGGTGGAAGTAGTAGTGGGTGTGGTAATAGTGGGAGTGGTAAGAGTGGGAGAGGGAGAGGTAGAAGTGGTAGTGGTAGTGGTAGTGGTAGGAGTGGGAGTGGTAAGAGAGGGAGAGGGAGAGGTAGAGGTGGTAGTGGTAGGAGAGGTAGGATTGGCGGTATTTTCCACAGGAGTGCCACCTGTCGTAGTTTCGGAAATCGTAGGAGGGACAGGAGAGGGAGAGAGGGAGAGAGAGGGAGTTTGTGAGTCAATGGGAAGGGGAGAGGGAGGGGGAGAGGGAGTTTCGAGGGTCGTTTTGGTTTCATGTCCTTTTGCGGAACAAAGAGTTTCTGTGCAGTCCGGATCCGTTCCGTTCCCTGCAACGGAATTAACCGAATCAACGGAATTAACCGAATTAACGGAATTAAAAGAATCTACGGAATTAACGAAATTAACAGAATCTACAGAATTAACGGAATTACCTGCAATTCCGTTTGCTGTCAAATTGGCTTCAATCTTAGGAGGCAAATCGGTGAGAAGGTGAGGTAAGGAGGGATCAACTTTGGGGTCTGGTTCCTTCTCGAGTTTCTCCGACCTTTTCGATTCTCCTTCTCCTTCTCCTCCTCCCTTTTTTTCGTGCGTTTCCGGTTTTTTTTTGTGATGTTCGTCCGGTTTTTTCTCGTGATGCTCTTTTTTCTCGTGATGCTCTTTTTTCTCGTGATGCTCTTTTTTCTCATGATGTTCCTTTTCCTTTTTGTCTTTCTTATGATCATCTATTTTTTTCTCGTCCTTTTTTTCCTCCATTTTTTCCGGAAGGTTTAGATGGTCTGTGACGTTCAGGTCTCCAAGAGACACTTTATCTGAAAAAAAAAAAAAAAAGATTAAAAAATTTGAAAAAAAAAGGCAAAAAAAAAAAAAAATGTTATAAAAAATGGTGTTAAACTCTAAAAACTGGTAAAAAGACCACCAGAAAACCCTAGAAAAACCTGGAGACCCCTAAAATACCACAAAAAAAAACCATTGGGACCACCCAGAGGCAACTTCTTTGCGAAAAAAAACCATTCTTAAGTTTATGAAAACAAACAAAAAAAATAGGAAAATGAAAATTTTTTATTCCACTCATCTTTGCCTCCTGCAAGTCCAATTCCTCAAAAAACCCTAAAACCCTAAAAACCCTGAAACCTAAAAAAAACCCTAAAAGCATACAAACCTCCCTCGTTCACCAATTTAGTGTCTATGTCAGAATGCTTGTGTCCACATGGTCTCAAATAACAAATACCCAAACAAAAAAAACAAAAAAAAAAAACTAAAACTAAGTAAAACAAACTTACCTACCTTGTCGACCAATTTTCGCATCTACATCCAAATGTTTGTGGTTCTCGTGTTTCCAAGAAAAAAAAAACTCCCTCCAACTAAAAAAAGAAAAAAAAAACTAAAACTAAAAACTAAGAAAAAGGAACAATTACCATCATCGTCCACCAATTTCACGTCAATATCCGGATGTTTGTGGTTCACATGGTCTCCAACAAAAAAAAAAACTCCCACAAAAAACAAAACAAACAAAAAAAACTGAAACTTAAAAAAAACTAAGAAAAAGAAATAATTACCATCATCATCGACCAATTTCGCGTCTATATCCGGATGTTGGTGGTCCACATGGTCGTTGGCGAGCCCAGCGAACCAATCCTTCTTCAGTCTTAACCGAGGCACCACCATTTTTTCCGCGAGTATTTCTCCCGTATGCCTATGTTCAATAAAAATTCAGATCTAGAGTTTAATAAAACGGACAGTGTAAGATCAACGGTTTAAAGATCAATGGTTTAAGATCAACGATTTAGGATAAACGGTTTCAAATCAGCTGTTTAAGATCAACGGTTTGCTATCAACGGTTTCTAAGATCAATTTGAGATTCACGGTTGAGATCCGCCGGTTTTAACGCAACGGTTCAATGGTTCTAAAGCCCTAATTATTACCATCTCTACCATTATTTCGAGAATATTTCTTCCGTGTGACTATGTTCAAGAAAGATTAAGATCGAGGGTTTCTATTGGTCGGGTTAAGATCAGCGGTGGAAGATCCACGGCTTTATAATTAAAGATTCAACAATTCCGGAGCTTTTAAGAATATTAAAATATGTTAAATAAGAATAGTTTTTCATAACGACACTAAGAATATTTTTCCAGTTTGCCTATTTTCAATACAAACTTAGATGAAGGATTCAAAATGGATGGTTTAAGATCAACTTTTTGAGATGCACGGTTTTGAATCAATGGTTCAAATGTTCCGGACCGTTAATCGCGACAGTACAGCTTTTCAAAGAATATTTTTTCTCGTTTGCCTATATTTTATAAATTCAAATAAAGCATTTGGTTTCATATCGACGGTTTTCGAATCAAAGGTCTAAGATTAACAGTTGGGGATCTAAGATTTGGGATCAACGGTTTGAGATCGAAGGTTTGTATTTGACAATTTGCTTTGCAACTACCATCTTTTTCTGCAAAAAGATATACTTTTTTTGTTTACCTATATTCAACAAATTACTATTGAGTTGAAATGGACAACTTGAGATGGAGGTTTTGGATTCAGGGTTTGGGATCAATGATTTTTTAATCTATGGTTTTAGATTAGTAAATTTTAAAGATTAAGGTCAACCTTTAAGATCAACTGTTTTAATTGGGTTTTTTAAGGTTTTATAGGGTTTAAATGTGGGTTTGAGTTTTGGGTTTGTTTTTTAGACTTACATGTTAATGTTTTCAACAAGTTGATGAAAACTTCTAACATTCAAAAAGTTTTAGAAATTGTTTTGAGGTTATTTACAGGTTTAAAAGGAGAAACTGTTGATTATTACAATAACAATGACCAGCTTTAAAATAAAATTTCACAAAATTTTCAGGCAATTCAAGTTTACTTCGAGAGTTTACTGATTCTTATGTCATATTTTTCGACGATTTTCTCGACTCTTTTCCTATATTTTGCATGCATTTCGAGTTTCCAAATTATTTTTTTTGGATTTATTCGGGAATTTCGGGCCTTCATGACAGCAAAAAAAAACAAAAGTCAAACGTACGAAAAGGCGAGAATTTCTCCGTTATAACTCGCGAGAAGAATTTCGTTTAAACCGTTTTTGTCGATATCGTATACAATGGGACTCGTATGAGTACTCGATTTGTGGTAAGCCGGCCAACCTGTTTGAAAAATAATTAAACAAATAAGTAATTAATGAAGTAATAAGAATAACAATAATACCAATAATAACAATAACAACAATAATAATAATGATAATAATGATATCAATAATAAATAATTAATAATAAAGAACAATTAATAATTAATAGTCAATTAATCACCAAATAAAGAATTGTAATTTAATAATTACCAAGAATAAAAAAGCACATTTCAACACTATTTATGGTGAATGTTTAAGTAAACAACTACCTGTTGAAGTAAATAAATACACAAGTAAATAATATAGAAATAATAATAATTAAAAACAAAGAACAATTAATAACTAACTACTTAATAACTCTGAAGAGTAAAAGAGCACATTTCAACACTAATTATGGTGGGTGGCGCAACTCCTATTAACAGATAAATGATTTGTTCATAGACTGTTGAGAGAGAGAGAGAGGTTGAGGGAAGAAGAGAGATTTGGGGGGGGGAAGAGAGAGGAAAAGTAGGGGGAGGGGGAGATGGAGAGAACGAGGAAAAGAGGGGAGGGATATGGGGGGAGAGGGAAGAAGAGAGAGGAGAGAGGGGGAGAGATAAAGGGAGAGAGGAGAGAGAGAGGGAGGGGGAGAAATAGAGAGAGAGAGAGAGGGAGGGGGAGAAATAGAGAGAGAGAGAGAGAGAGAGGGAAAGGAAGAGACAGCAAGACGAACGACAAGAGAGAACGTGAGAGGGAGGGCGAGAGGGAAAGAAAGAGCGCGCGTGAGAGAGAGAGAGGGCGAAGGGAGGGTGGAGGGGATAGAGAGAGGAGAGGCAGTTACCAGGAAGTTTCTCTCCATCCGCCCCCTCCAAGACCTCCAAATAGTGGACAAAGGACGGCACCACTACCTCATTTTTTCCATCTCTGCCCACAAAAAAACAAAAAAAAGATCAATTATCGTATTTTAATTTCATTTCGTAGGTTGCTACCGTACTCAGAGAGAGAGAGGGAGAGAGAAAGGAGAGGAGAGTGAGCGGAGGGAGAGAGGGGAGAGGGAGAGGGAGAGGAGAGAGGAGAGAGAGAGAGGGAGATGTCGTCTTTTCATATCGTATACTAATGCAGAATTCTAAAGTCCTCATTAGCATATTTTATTTGGATATCGTCTTTTAATATTATACATAAATACTGTAATTTAAAATTGTAGTTTATAATTTCATGGAATTGGTGGAAACGGATTAGTGTGGATGAGGGGCGTTAGGGGAAAGGGGGGTGGAAGGGGGAGGGGGCGGGAAGGGGGAGGGGGGGGAGGGGGGGGGGGAGGAGGAGGGGGGGGGGGGGGAGGGGGGGAGGGGGAGGGAGGAGTCAGGGGTAGGGAGGAGAGGGAGCCAGGGGTAGGGAGGAGAGGAAGGAAAGTGAGAGGGAGGGTGGCAGGGAAATGTTATTTGTGGGTAAGTAGGTTATTGCCATATAATACTCGATTAAAACTGTAATTCAGGTATATATTAGAGGGAGAAAGAGAGAGGGAGGCAGAGAGAGGCAAACCCATAGACAGAGTCAGAGCCTGAGAGCGAGTGACAGAGAGACAGGGAGAGAGAGCGCGAGAGAGAGAGAGAGAAATGGTATCAGTGAGAATCACAGGGAGAGAGAGATACCGACGAACAAGGAAAGAGATAGACAGAGAGACGGCGAGAGAAAGAGACAGACAAAGACATATACAGACAGAGAGAAAGAGAGGAGAGAGAGACAAAAAGAGATAGAGAGAGAGGTGAGGTTTTCTCTCGTACCCGTTAATATCGGCGATGAGGGGGGTGGAGTAGATAGAGGAGGAGACCTCTGTTTGCCATCGGAGCTGAAGGTGGGAAGGACACTGAGACTCCTGCTTCGACTCCTCGTCCCTGAGAGTGACACGTGGCAAAATTTGGACCACACAAAATCAGCAAAGAAAAGAGAGAGAGAAAAAGAGAGAGAGGGAGAGAGAGAGAGAATTGTGGCGCCTGCTTTGTCTCTTTGTCTCTGAGCATGACAAGTGGCGAAATTTGGACCACACAAAATGAGCAAAGAAAAGAGAGATAGAGAGAGAGAGGTAGAGAGAGAGAGAATTATGACTCTGCTTAGCCTCCCTGTCTCGGAAAGTGACACGTGGCAGGATGTGAGCCACAGAAAATTAGTAAAAAAGCAGAAAAAAAAAACCAATTAAAGCCAGCCAAAAAAAAAAAAAAGTCACAAGCAAACACAAGAAAACCCAGAAAAAAAAAAAACCAGAACTGAGACAGAGATTAGTATAAATTTTATTTTTATTTTTTTTGAGATATATATATTTTTTTTACTTTTAATTTTCAGTGGTTTAATTTTTTATTTGTTTTTTTGTTTTTTTTTTTAGCATTTTTTTTATATTTTGGTGGTTGAAAAGCTTTTAGTGGGAAAAAAAAAACGTGGTAAGCATATATATATATTTTTTTAACATGGGTTTTTTAGGTTTAATTAAATACATAATGAAATACATTTTTAGAAGTGAAGAAAAAAAAAGTAACAAGATAGGGTTGTTAAAATTATATTTCATTTTATTTATTTTTTTAGGTTTTGTTTCTTGTCTACTTTCAATTGGCGTACTTAACACTTTATTTGAGTTCTTTGATATTTTATTTTATTTTAATTAAGAGATTTGAGAGCTGAAAATAATAATAATAGGGAAAAAAAAAAAAGGAAAGAGTCCTTAAAAAAACTTAAGGTCATTTTTAGGGTTTTTTTCAAGTTTTTTAGGATTCTTTGAGATTTTTTTTGGGGCTCCCTTTTTTCAGGGTTCTTTATTAATTTGTCTTTATCCATTAAAGGGTTTAAATAAAATAAAAATAAAAACACAAAAAAGTAGCTCCCATTGTGTGGGTTTTTTTTTTTTTTATGTAATAAGTAGATCTAATTCAATTTAATATGCAAAAATATAATACAATTTAATCTGACACTTTTTTTCTTGTTCCCTAATATCCTAAATGGGTGTAAAAAATATAACAAAAATAAAAGTTTCCTTCCTCTCCCTTCCTCCTCTCTTCTCCCTCCCCCCCTCAAAAAAACCCCTTAAAACTTAAAAAAAACCCAAAAATCAGAAAAAGACAAACTGTCCGTACAATGGCGGAAGCCCCTCCGTGTCCGATCCCGCCTCCCTCTTCAGAAACTTTTCTTATTCTCCCTCTCCTCTCCCCCATCGGATCCGACATGCTACCCCCATTCTCCCCCCACACCGCCAGCAGCGCCAAACCAGTACGGACTCAGACTGTCCGTAGTTTGTACCGCACATCTGGCAACGAATATGCGGATCAGTACCGCGGAGGAGCCCAGACGCAGGAGTGGACCGTGCGTATGGGGAGTCGGCGGAAAGGAGCGATGGGAAAGAGGATGGAGGGAGGAGGGAGGAGGGGGAGGTGGAGGGGAGGAGGAGGGAGGGAAAAGAGGGAGGATGAGGACGAGGAGGAAAGAGGAGGAGAGTTGAGAGGAAGGGAAAGAGGAGAGGAAAGAGGGTGAGGAGGGAGGAAGCGAAGGAGGAGAAAGGAGGGGAGGAACGAGAGGAGAGGGAGAAATCGGACAAAGGAAGGTCTGAAGAGCGAGGAAAAGGGGAGACAGGAAGGATGGAGAATAGCTCGGAGGAAGGAGAGAGAGGCTGAGAGAAGCACGGAGGGAGGAACACATGCTACATGGTCAGACAGAATGGGAATGCAGCCAAACATTACTTCCTATGTCCTCGGTCATACCAATTACGCCATACATTACATTACAGTACTGTACTGTAATGTACTGTACAGTACACCGTGTATCGCTATTAGGGTTAATATTTTTTTCGCCACATAAAACATATTTTCTCCGTACATACTTGTCGGATAGCGGATCTGACGGTTGCAATTGAAAGTTAAGATTCTAACCTTCCGATTGGCGGTTTCAATGTGTCAATCCGACAAGTGTGTACGGAGAAAATATGTTTTAAGTGGCGAAAAAAAACATTAACACGAATAGCGATACGCGGTGTATTGTACTGTAGTGTTCAACTGTCCGGCGTCGAACTGAGTCGTACGGTAGTACGGTCAAGTACATTTTTTCTCCGTTATCAGCAGAACTTCTATGTATGTCCGTTAGATCGTCGGATTCGATGACGTACCGTAAAGTACAGTATGGTACAGTAATGTAACGTACAGTAATATAATGTACATTAGAGTACAGTACAGTAACAGTACAGTACAGTACACCGTGTATCGCTATTAGTGTTAATGTATTTTTCGCCACTTAAAGCATCTTTTCTTCGTACACACTTGTACGATTTTCAATTTGAGACCGCCAATCGGAAGCTGAGAATCTTATCTTTCACTCGCAACCGTCGGATCCACAATCCGACAAACGTGTACGGATAAATTATGTTTTAAGTGACGAAAAAAATATTAACACATAGCGATTCACGGTGTACTGTAATGTATTTTACTGTACTGTACTGTACCGTACTAAATCGAAAATTCGAAACGGAGGTTTCATCTCTTAACGCGCTTCCATGGGCGGGCGTATTATTGTTCCTTCAGTTTTTTACGACGGCATTTTGTCGTTACACCGCCAATCGCTATTAGAGTCAAGGATTAAATAGCGTCAAAAAAAAAATAGCGTTATTGATTCTAATTTAGTACCTGAGACGTGGCAGATTATGGTCCACGTACTTAAATAGCGTTATTAATTGTATTTCAGGTTTTTTTTTTTCAAAAAAGGGCACCGAATTGGCGTTATATACTCTAATAGCGATCCACGGTGTACTGTACTGTACCGTAGATTGCCCGCGGCTGTGACAAATCTTGAGCTGTCTGTGGAGCCGTCTGTTTTTTCACAAATTTTGAACTATAATTATTTATGTGATATTTTGAATCGCACGGTTTTTCACCGCGTGCGTTTTAATACTTTTACCGCAACAGGGTTTCTTTGACCCGATGGTTCCTAGCCCTGTGAGTTCCCCAGCTGTCGTGTCACTTCCTCGAACATGACGACATCTTTCGGGATTCTGGGATATTCGTCGTACTTTGTACGCTCCGTTGCGGGGCCTCCCTGTCGCCACGTCGACCGGAAAGCGCTGCGAGGAGCGATGCACGCGTCGGTACGGCGACAGACAGCCGTAGCAAACAGCACAAAATCGAAAAACGGTTTTTGTCAATCATAACCTAATGTATGATATAGCTGGCCTCCATTTAGTGTGAGTTGAAAGATACAGCTGCTATTTTATTTTGCCTTTCCTGCCTGCAACAGAATTGCATGCAACAGAAATATAAAGGCCTACGTGGATGTCTTACGCGCCATTCGTACTATACAGAAACTCAGAAAGTACAATCGACAAACGGTGCACCACCGGAAGTGACAGGACGCGCCGGAAAGCTCCGATGGCCGGCCTTATCCGAAGGGAAATGCGAATGCACGGATTTCGGTGATATGTCACCCGGGTACAATAGCGACGAGAATACTGACGTGGCACACTACAATTCAAACCACGGGAAGGACACGTGTCGAGGTTATATCATGAGGTTACTCCTGTTTACTCGTCGCTGATTCGCTATGTCCTGTTTGACAAATGATGCCGCCGGTTTGTCTCTCTGCGTTTTTGCATGTCGGTACGGATCCCTAATAATGGCGGCTTGCGTCTGTCGGTGCGAAAAAAACCGCATCTAGCTGTCTCCAAACGAAGATTCACTTGAGATTCACGTGAAAAGTAGCTCCGCCGTAAAATATGTTCGAAGGAAACCGTTAACCGTAAAAAGGACGTATTTATAAAGAGGAGTAAAGTTAATACAAAGATTTAGGGTGGCGTTCCATCAGACGAAAAGTGAGGTTCTTCACAGAAATCGGGGCCTCTCCGTACCACGCCGTACCTGCTATTTCGTTTTTATACACGAACAACATTACAGAGGATCTTGCCAATATTCTCCAAAGGTCTGGGAGTATATAATGACCGTTGGATATGTTTTCGCGAAGCATTCACTTCCAAAGTGTCTGTAAATGGTGATGTACCTCGAGGAGGTACATCACCATTTACAGAAATAATTGAGCCGCAACACCTTGGATAATGAATGTACGTGTCAAGACAGCAACCAAAATCGAAATATTTCGCACATGATATATGCATTCAGAAATTTAACGGCAGTCACGAAAGTGATCTCGTAACGAACTTTCGTTGCATTTTTTTTGTTACCGGCCTTTTTTCACACTATTTGTGGAAGCGCTCATTCGTCACGCGAAAAAGCCGAAACCCTAAAAATAATGAGCTGGCGTCTGACAAGCATTTGCAAAAAGTACAAAATTTGTGTGGTACGATACCCTGGTCCACACGTACATGGTATGCAAATGTCAATTTCGAGTTGAAGTTGGTCGGTGTAAAAAATACTTGACGATTTTCAAATACGATCTTATGTTACGTAGAACCACTCTTACTTGTACACGTGGATTACAGACTGCGCGATAGTACACTGATCAAAATGTAGCACTCTGTAATGTTGACCGTACGTTTACAGAATTTCCTGATGGAACGCCACCCTTAGCGTTAATAGTGGAAGTACACTGTGATTGAAATAGTGTGGCGTACGGTCAGGATATTTTCGTACGAAATGGTACATTTTGAATTACAAAGGCATAAAAAGACACTTAACATTATTGCGCACACATGTGAATGTGCACTGGAAGAAAGAGACGCAAACTCGTCGAAAAAAAACACGTTCTCATATGTTCGTCCGTCGACTGTGTGAACAACGCGACGGCGTACGAATTGTCAGAATTTATACGGATACACATATTAATGTAGACATTTTAAGGGCGGGTATTTATTATTCTGGACAACCCAAATTACAGTTAGTGATTAATTAGTATATATATATTTTTTCAAAAAAATAAAATTCCCGATTAGTGTTAATGACACTAATTTTTTTTTTACGCTATTTATTCCTTTACTCTAATAGCGATTGACGGTGTAGTTCTGAAATAGGTCTAAGGGTACTTTCTCATGTGCTAAAATTACAGCTATTTTTTGTCGTTTTCGTCTATGACTTCGAAAAAAAACGGGAAAATCCACAGCCGTACCAAAAAATTGAAATTACCACCGTACAAGTTGCGTTACCTTGCAACTTTATATGTACTGCGATCTGTCGTCTAGAGCGATGCAACTTGTCGTCTAGCGCATTTAGACCCACTTTCTTTTCCAAACAACTCATTCAAACTTTACATGAAATCACCTCGCCATGTGATTTTAAGAAAAGTTACATGAGGTGAGCGAGTAGACCGATTCTATCGCACGTGTCATAACTTTTTGATAATTTTTGTGCGGAGAGTACCAAAACAAAAACCCACTGCAGGTTTCTAGCCTGTGCGTGACTTTTTTCCGTGCACTTTTTTCCCTGCGTTTTTTTCTGTACAGGGGCCGTGGAGGGGATCTCGACTAACGGACGCCATTTCGCAAAAGCGAAGTCCGTGAAAGCGCCTCTCTCTCTCTCTCTCTCCCTCTGGGCGTATTTTGATAGCAAGTAGAGTGAGAAAAAACTAAAAAACAAAATCGGACAACCGTAGCGGAAATTTTTAGAATTTGTGACGTCGACGCTATCATAATTTGAACGTGACGTCAAAATGTCACAAACCCTGAGCGTGCCGTCAAAATGTCACAAACCCTACACATCTACAATGCCACACGTAGCTAGACGTCTACAACCGTCCCTATTTTATAAACGGCAACAATTGTCGCGAGTTTTGTATTCGTCTACAACCGTCACAAATTACACCCATGTCTACATCCGTCACAATCCAAAGTAATGATTTCATTTCTTTACATACGAATGTTCTGAAAGTATTACGGATAATCTTCGCTAAAAACAAAGTTACAATACTAAAGTTCCGGTTAGCGTGGTTAAAGATAGTAGGTTAATTGGGGCATTTTATGCCATTGTTTTTTTCGAATTGAACATTTTTTTTTTGTTTTTTAGCTCCACTGTACCGCCCATTTTTATGAGATTTAGGGTAAGGCCTCATGTAATTGTGACTTCACTTACTTTGTATTCTAGCCAAGATTCTTAGGGGAAGTCCCCATGTATTAAAGTATCGACTTTTCTTTGTCGTGTTCCCCTAAATGAAGGGCACTTTGAGAAAAACTCTAGCCGTACGAGAAAATCAATTTTACCAAAGTACAGTGAACGTCAATTCGATACTTTAAATGTACTCCATGTTTGTCATCATGTGAACGCATTTTGGCGTTTTTCTCTTTTCGAACCTCGGGCAATAGAATCCAACCCATCAAAAAACTTTAAAAGAAACCACCTCAAGAGGTGATTTTAGTTCAAGTATCGCCCAAACAATGCATTAATAACGATCCATGCACGCGCCACATGAGTGGGAAACTTTTGGGACGAGGGAGAGAACTCGTTATTTTCCTTCCTGCCCTTCACCGCATGTACGGAAAAGACAAGCATGTACGAAAAAAAAATTGCAGGAGTCTCGGACTTCCACTTTTATTCATGGGTCCCTCCATAATTTTGCACCGTCGTCCTCCCTCCCCTCTCCCTCTTACACTATCGCTTTTATTTCACACTTTTTAGAATGAGACACAACAATACTAGTATGAAATGAAATATACTTGAAAAATAGTTACTGTGACTACCTTTACGTATATTTTTAGGGCAAGTCGAGTTAGAAAAGTCGAAAAATACGAAATCGGGTAGCCATGGCGAAAAGTTCTTGAAATTGTGACGTCGACGTTGTCACAAGTGAGCATGGAATCACAATGTCACAAAACCCTAAACATCTATAATGTCACACACTTAAAAACTCTCTAGCCGCCTACAACTGTCGCTGTTTCTGTTGGCGTCACCAACCGTCGAAAGTTTCGTAGTTGTCTTCAGCCGTCACAAAGTTGTACCTACGTCTACAACAGTCATATGTCAAAGTTAAAATTTCATTTTCGCACATTGGGTCGCTTTTTAAAGTAGTACGGAGAATCTTCACTACCGTCCAAAATACTTTATCAAAGTACCGATTACATGGGGACACCCCTTTAGAACACGGTTTTCAAAATGTCCCAATGCGTAACAACGACATTATTACTCAAGGCTGTGACGATTGTATTTGTCGACAATGCTCGTGACTACTGTCAACGTTTATAATCTGTCTTGGCGTACCTTATTTGTTGAATTTTTTTGAAACGTAGGAAGACACATCATATTTTTTTAGACATTTTGATAAGTCACATGTCTTTGTGTGACATCGTAGTTGTACAACCTTTTAGTCATGGTTGAACAAGCTGCTTTTCCGTTTGCCTCTGTTATTCGATGGCCTTGCATGGACAAATTCTTTAGTGATTCTCAAATGGAAGAATAAGTGCTTATATACATTCTGTTGAAATCATTAGATTTTTATGGTATTTTCTAGGTCTAAATAGTTCAGTACAAATAAAAAAAGGAAAGGGCAGACAGCTTGCCTCCACCTCCTCGCTCTACCCACCATACTTGTTGTAGTCACTGAGGGATAGAGAGGGTGGTTGAGCCATGGCTGTCCTAGCTCAGCAGGCAAGACTAACGAGTGACTTGTGTCACTTTCAACAAAAGGTTGAGTCCTGCAGGACTCGAACCTCTGACCAGCAAAGCGCGGCGTAGCCGTTTGCTCTATCCACTCTGTCGTAGAAGTCCGTTAGGATACATTAGGTTTGATAATTATTTAAACAGTTTTAGGACCATGAATTCGATTAACGGAATGACGAACGAAAAGACATAGAACCAAGTGTTATATAGTAAGAACATTATCTCGCACGAAACAAATGAATCGGACATTTGTTTCGACGGCCAACATTTAATCTCGGTTTAATCCGACGGCGCATATCACTGCCGAGATCGCGGAATGGTAACTTTGGCGTTTATGGACGTGGCATGACGTGGCGCCACGCGGAGGGATAACATTTGGTCGTACGAATTTCGGGGAACATAAGGACGAGTTAAAATTGGACACGCGTCCACTCAATGGCCTTACCGTACACAGGCCGTATAGAAAGTACATCGGTCGTAGTACCTTTCTGTACCCTACAGTTATTTGATTGGTTCGTACGTTAGGAGATAGGCGTTGTGAGAGGGATTTAGGACTTACAGAATTTAGTAGGTAGTGATCTCTCTCCCTTTGAGAGTTTGTATAAACTTGGCATCTTTGCCACATCGTAACTTATTGGTTGGTTAGCCGTTTTCAGTGATTCTCTTTGCTACAAACTCAGGGGAGTCCAGGATGCACAGGGGTGTAGTGAGACTGTGAGTTTGCCTCCTTGGGCAGCAGTTGTTTTGGCATGAAGTGGGATTGTTGAAAACTATCTAGAGGCTTTCTGAATTATGTATTCCAATGGAGGACACACAATTGCACTTTCCGTGGCTAAAAAACGTCGTTTTGAATATTTTCTCCCCCTCCCTACTAGCATACGTAGAGCCACCTTGTGAGAGAATGCGAAATGGTGAAGTTCAAAGGGGTGAATGGGGCGCATGGTGAGAGAGTAGTGAGTGCGAGTTATAGTGGCGCCTTTACATATTTTTAATCTTTCATTGAAATGGCATTGCATCCTTAAGACCCTTGCAAAAAAAAATTTGTGCAAGATGCACACACAAAAATAATTGTGTAGTTTTTCTCGCCGTCAAAAAAAATTGAGAAATTTTGACACATGTGAATTTGTTTTTTTATCAGTGAAGCAGTGTTACTATATTTTAAAACACATCAGCGATGTGTTTTAAGATAAGTTTGAAGATGACGTTGCAGTGGGTGGAAAATACACAGAATGACAACTTGTCGTTGATCCTAATTTAAAAGATGACGCAAATTGTATGATATGTTTTTGTGATTTTTTTGTATGGTGGTAACTTTAGCAGTTTGGCGCTAAGTTTTTAAGGAAAACAACAGAAAGAAAACCCTTCCTTAGCAACATGAGGCCGTACCCTTAATAACACTGATTCAGTCGTGTTTTTTTTTTCCTTCGGTTAATAAGTTCGCTAAGGGTACTTTCGCATGTAACCAAAACTTAGTCTCACTACTTTGTTTTTTAGGGAAGATTCTCCGTACAACTTTCAGAGCATTCGTATGTAAAAAAATGAAATCGTAACTTTAGATTGTGACAGATGTAGACGTGGGTGAAATTTGAGACGGTTGTAGACGACTACAAAACTCGCGACAGTTGATGACGTGTACAAAATAGTGACAGTTGTAGACGTCTAGCTTCTTGTGACATTGTAGATGTTTAAGGTTTCCAACATTTTGACGTTACGTTCAAAATATTACTTCGTCGACGTCACAAATTCTAAATCTTTCGGCCATGGTTTCCCGATTGTGTTTCTTGTCCTTTCTCACTCTACTTGCCATCAAAATACGCCCAAGATATTCAAAAGAAATCGTTTTTAGAGATCTTTCATTTGATACCATTATTAACGTTTTTCATTCCAAGAATTGTGAGATAGAGGCGATAGTGGGAGCGAGAGAAAGAGAGAGGCGCTTTCATGGACTTCGCTTTTGCCAAATGGCGTCGGTGGGTCGAGACCCCTCCATGGCCCCTATACGGAAAACAATGTACAGAAAACGATACGTACAGGCCGTAAACGTGCGGTTGTTTTTTTTTTTTTTTGTACTCCGCGCACGAGAATTGCAAAAAACTTTCGACACGTGGGACAGTGTCTGCCTATTCGCCCTCGTCCTAGAACTTTATGTAAAATCACCTCGCGAGGTGTATAAAGTCTGAAGATGAGCTGGAAGGACGTGAAAATGGGTCGAAACCCGCTAGACGACAAACCGCATCGAGCTAAACGACAAACTACACTACATATAAAATTTCACGATAACGCAACTTGTACGGTGATAAATTCGGTTTTTTGGTACGGTGCAGATAACTGTAACTTTAGCATATGCGAAAGTACCCTCAGTTACGACTACATAGGCCCGTACCCTAATACAAAGTAATTCACTACGTTACGATTACATGAGCCCGTACCCTAATACAAAGCAATTCGATACGCGACGAATACATGGGCTCGTAACCTAGTTAAAGTAATTCGATACGCTACGATTACATGAGGACACACCCTTGGGAGCGTCAACCAACAATTGGCTTTAACATTGAACTCCCCAGTGAAACCCATTTTGTGACGTGACTGTGTAGAACTGGAACTGAACTGTCCATAACATAAATCATGAGCGTTTGTCGTCAATTCTTACCAAGGTTTAGACAATTTCGCCACATCACCAATCGCTATTAGCGTAGTGTACGCTAATTCCGTCCCGCTTTTTATTTTATTCTCCATTAGCGTAGTTCATTCGATTTTTTTCTTTATGAAATTCTGTGGTCTCCATTGACCCACAGAATGAGCAGCCTATGTAAAGCCTCTACGATAATATTTGCCCCTTCTACTTTCCCGCTGAATAAGCGCCGCCCAGGCACACAAATATTCTGACCACTCTCACCCTTGTGAGGAGAAGACTCCCCTGAGTCAAACGCAAAAAGAATCACTGAATTTGCTCACCCGAGCAGTAAGTTATGGCTGGTCAAAGATGACCTTTATAGTTACAAGCTCTCTTAGAGAGAGAGGTACCTAAATATTACTAAGTCTCGGTCTGCCTACTCACGACTACCTACTATTAAACCCTAGTCCAATAGGAACACTATAAAGTACAAGAAGGTACAATGGGCGATGTACTTATTGTAGAACCATTGTACGACAAGGTCTATAAGGTGACACCTGTCATATCGGAAGCCATGGTTCCTCCTCCCATCTTCTCCGGTATCAAATAATGTGGCGCCACGTGGCACCGCGTGACGCTATATCCGTATGCCGCCAAAAAGCTCACTTCACGTGGCGGCTATAATGCCGGCTGTCCGATCAAAACATATTTTACACGGTTCAGATTCGCGTACATGCAGAAATTGCTCCTTTTGGTTAGTCTGCTGTTAATTAGCTGTTTCATTAATGTTTATATATTTATGAAACCCATCACGTGTATCGTTTCGTAACGCCTTAATGGTTAAGGGGTTAGGCTTTAAAGTATCTAGAGGTCACAGGTTCAAATCTAGACCTAGGCATTATTTTAGCCAAAATACCCTTAACTGCAAAAACTGCCACTTTCTAAATATGGCGGCAGCCATGGCGCGCCTTTGATCCTTACTCTCTTTCTTTAAAACAAAACTAAAATAGGGAAGTGAACTATTAATTACCTCTTTTCAACACTCCCCTTAATTCCTAGTCACTTTTCAATTTTAATCCACAGTTTTCTCTGCAATAAATCAACTTAGGGGAAGGCATCGCTTTTGTCATCATGTCTGCAATCATTTCTCTATCAGTTTTATGAACCAGTTTAATAATTTTATTTTCTACCTTCTCTCTGACAAAGCTTAGTCTAATATCCATATGCTTAGCTTTGAAGTGATGTTTCGGATTAGCTGCAATCGAGATAGCAGCTTGATTATCACAAAAAACATTTTGAGTTCCAGACTTCATGAACCCAAATTCTTCAAGAAGAGATTTAACCCACATTAATTCTTTGGTGGCAGCACAGGAAGCCATGTATTTAGCCTCCATAGTGGACTGAGCAACTACTTTTTGTTGCTTGCTACTCCAACAACATGCACCGGATCCAATTTGCAACACATATCCAGTCGTACACCTCCTTAAAGGCACATCTCCATAACTGGCATCACTCCAAGTGGTGATGTCAGTGTGCTCCCCTCCCAAATGCAACCATAATTCCCTTGTCCCCACCAGATACCTCATCACCCTTTTGGCAGCCTCCCAATCTCTCTTTCTTAGTTCATTTAGATTTCTACTAAGGACACCTACAGCTGCAGCTATATCCGGACGGGTACAGTTCATAAAATAAATTAAACTGCCTACAATCTGCCGATAAGGGATATTTTCCATAAATTTTCTTTCTATCTCGTCCATCTCATCATTAATGATGAATATTCCTCCTTCTTCACTCCCCTCACTTACTTTCCTCAAATCCATGGGAGAAGTACATCCGTTTGCTTTCTCCATTTGAAAATTTTCTAGCATATTACCGATTGCTTCTTTTTGAGTGAGTCTTATAATTCTATTCCCTCTATCTCTCTCCATCTGAATTCCCAAAATGTACTTTGCCTCGCCAAGATCTTTCATATCAAAAATGCTTCTAAGATCCCGTTTTAGTTTGTTAATTTTATCTAAGGACTTGCTTAAGACCAACAAATCATCCACATAAATAGCAATAAATATCACTCCATTCTCATCCTCAAATAAACATATAGAGTGATCTGAACTAATTCTGATATACCCCAAACCGGTCAGAAATTCGTCGAGCTTTATATTCCACTGTCGCGGGGCTTGCTTAAGCCCATAGAGTGATTTTATCAATTTGCAAACTTTGTTTTCTTCCCCACTTTCCACGAATCCTTCCGGTTGCCTCATGTAAATTTCTTCTTCTAACTCTCCGTGCAAAAAGGCAATTTTAATATCCATCTGGTGGATTTCCATATCCTCCGCTGCGGCTATACTTAAAAGGATTCTAACAGAAGGAAATCTGACTACATGTGCAAAGGTTTCTTCGTAGTCTATCCCCTCTTTCTGTGTATAACCTTTTGCAACTAACCTAGATTTGTACCTCTCAATGGTATTATCCGGGTTTAATTTAAGTTTAAACACCCACTTACATCCGATCGGTTTTCGGTCCGGTGGACAATCTACCAACTCCCATGTATTGGCTTCCATGATAGAGGCCATTTCTTCATTTATAGTTGTGATCCACCGGCTACTTTCTGTTGTGTTTATGGCCTCTAAGTATGTTTGAGGTTCATCTGGGTGAGACATCTTTGTGAGTTGGTTATTTACTTGTCTTTCTTGAAGTCGTTTACTACTTCTTCCCCCTTCAAAATCGGACGCCGGTATGGAAAGCATCCTTGGGTTTCGTTTTGGGAGATTTTCAGCTCCCCTATCTTCCAATTCCGGTGTCTTATCAAGTTCCTCTTCAGTTTCCACTTCGTATTGTGGTGTTGCCTCGGATGTTGTCCTTTCCTCCTTCTCCTTTGGTAAATCTGCAAATTTTTCTTTTTCTCCCTCTCCCTCTCCCTTCTCTTCATTTTCAAAGTCAAAGTCAGAAAACTGATGCGTTTCAAATCTGATTTTGACTTCCCCATTATATTTGAATGGATCAATGGACTTCTCTTCATTCATCACCACTATGTGTTTTACCAAAATTATATCTTTCTTTTTCAAGTCATACACTCGGTATCCTTTTATGCTCTCATCATATCCTACAAGATATCCTGGCTTCCCTCTCCCCTCTAACTTCCATTTAGTCTTATCGGAATCCAAACTGTAGACTTGACTTCCGAACACTCTCAAACTAGACAAATCACGCTTTCTTCCTGTCCACCTCTCATACGGAGTTTCCTCTTTATTTGCTGAAGTTAGGACTCTATTTTTGATGAAATTAGCATAGTTCATAGACTCCGCCCAAAACTGCAACCCTATCCTCTTATCAGTTAACATACTTCTGGACATATCTCCTAAAGTTCTATTCACTCTTTCACCTACTCCATTATGTTCCGGATTATAGGGACCAGTTTTCTCATGATGAATTCCTTCTTCTTTAAGATATTCTTCAAATTCCCTTGAGGTGTATTCTTTCCCATTATCACTTCTTATCTCTTTTATTGAGGTTTCGTGTAGTTTTTCACTCCATACTTTAAACTCTTTGAAACATCTTAATACCTCTGACTTATGTCTGAGAAAGTATACCTTCGTGTATCTAGACCAATCATCTGTGATGGTTAACATCCATCTCTTCCCGCCATGTGAAGCATACCTAGCAGGTCCCCAAACATCAGTGTGAACTAGACCTAATACTTTCTCTCTCCTAAATGTGGTTGCCTTTGGAAATGGAAGTCTATGAATCTTCCCTTGGGCACATCCACTATAATCATCAAAGGTCTCATCATCCTCAAAAGTAATACCCTCCACTATGCCCTTTTTTTTCATTTTCTTTAATCTATCTAGATGCACATGCCCCAACCTTTTATGCCAAAGCATCATCTCACTTGCACACGAGTAGAGAACACTCTTTTCATTGCAAAGAACAATTCTGAACATTCCTTGATTGCCCTTCTCAGCTATGAAATAAACCTCATTATCAAAGCTTGCTGTGAAGATTCCTTTCCTAGTTCCTGTTTCAAACTCCTTTTCATCTAGGACAGCTATTGAGACTAGGTTCTTGCTAAGCTGTGGAATGTAAAGAACGTTTGAGAGTGTTACAATTGAGGCCTTTCCATCAACTAGAACCTTCAAGTCAACATTTCCAACAAGACTTGTGGTTTCTACTCTACCATCTCCGTACTCTATCTCAACTGTTGGGATCTTTCTCAGTTTAGTGAACCACCGCTTATCTTTGCACATATGCATTGAAGCCCCTGAGTCTATGATCCACCCATCCTCGGGTGGATCCCTCTTACCTTCGAAAGCACACTTTTGTCTCCGTGGAATGTCGACATGCTTTTCAGTGTTTTTCGGATTAAGGAGAAGCTCCTCAAGCTCCTCTTCAGGTTCAGTTTTTTCTTCCACTTCCTCATCAAGAACTTGAGTCAGGAAAGCCTTTTTCTTTCCTCCGTCCTTTGAGGTTCCTTGACCATCTTTCAGTCGAAGATCTGCAAGTCTGACACAATCTGCCATATAGTGTCCCGGTTTCTTGCAGAAGTGACATAATCCTCCTCGAGAAGTTCCTCTCCTCGTCTATCAAATCTGCCACCTCCTTGTCCTCTTCCACCAAAGTTTCGATAGGGATCTTTCCCTCTCTCCTCATCACGCTTCCGCCAATCAGCTCCTGCAGACAATGCTTGAACACTTGGACTCCCTCTCCTAAGCTCTATGGTGCTTTCTTTCACTAAAATCATTCCCACAGTGTCATCCCAATTCCAATTGCTATCTCCTATGTCCTGCAATCGGTTAATGATATTCTCATACTCTTCAGGTAGTTTCATCATTAATGTGTTCACTCTTTGTCTCTCAGACCATGAGTTACCTGCACTCTCTAACTCTCCAAACAATGCTCCTAAATCATTGCAATAATTATCCGTACTTCCTCCCTTAAAAGTATAAGCTGCAATCTTATTTTCTGCCAACTGTTGCTGCTGCAATGATCCACTCTTATATTTGTTAACTAGTGATATCCATATCTGAGATGAAGATTTGACATGCATAAGGGGAATGGCAATGCCTTTTGCTATACTTTTAAGAAATAAGAGCTTAGCAACCTTGTCTTTGTAGTTCCACTTTTCATACTCCGATCTTTCGGTCTGAACCCTTGTCGCCGTTTTTGGTGGTGTTGCTGCCGGTATCGCCTTCGGCAATGGTGTCACTTGAGTTGCAACTCCTCCCTTTTCTCCTTTCATGACAATCTCCTCTCCTTCATCATCTTCATCCTCGGTGATGGTGGCAGTTGTTCTACCAACTGTAGAGGCGGAGGTGCCAGAAAAATGTGTCCCTCCAAACCTAGGTGGAGGTGGGCATCGAATTTGTCTAGACACTATGCCCCATAGATGCTTCTCAAATAGTTCTCCCTCCATCATCATTTCCCAATAAAGAAAGTCTGATCCATCAAATATGGGCACCCTAGAGGCTGGGCCGATGACCTGAAATTATGTGGTCTCCATTGACCCACAGAATGAGCATCCTATGTAAAGCCTCTAGGATAATATTTGCCCCTTCTACTTTCCCGCTGAATAAGCGGCGCCCAGGCACACAAATATTCTGACCACTCTCACCCTTGTGAGGACAAGACTCCCCTGAGTCAAACGCAAAAAGAATCACTGAATTTGCTCACCCGAGCAGTAAGTTATGGCTGGTCAAAGATGACCTTTATAGTTACAAGCTCTCTTAGAGAGAGAGGTACCTAAATATTACTAAGTCTCGGTCTGCCTACTCACGACTACCTACTATTAAACCCTAGTCCAATAGGAACACTATAAAGTACAAGAAGGTACAATGGGCGATGTACTTATTGTACAACCATTGTACGACAAGGTCTACAAGGTGACACCTCTCATATCGGAAGCCATGGTTCCTCCTCCCATCTTCTCCGGTATCAAATAATATGGCGCCACGTGGCACCGCGTGACGCTATATCCGTATGCCGCCAAAAAGCTCACTTCGCTTGGCGGCTATAATGCCGGCCGTCCGATCAAAACATATTTTACACGGTTCAGATTCGCGTACATGCAGAAATTGCTCCTTTTGGTTAGTCTGCTGTTAATTAGCTGTTTCGTTAATGTTTATATATTTATGAATCTCGTGTATCGTTTCGTAACGCCTTAATGGTTAAGGCGTTAGGCTATGAAGAATCTAGAGGTCACAGGTTCAAATCTAGACCTAGGCATCATTTTAGCCAAAATACCCTTAACTGCAAAAACTGCCACTTTCTAAATATGGCGGCAGCTATGGCGCGCCTTTGATCCTTACTCTCTTTCTTTAAAACAAAACCAAAATAGGGAAGTGAACTATTAATTACCTCTTTTCAACACTTTACTCTATTTAGGGTTAACTTTTTAGTACCGTACAAAACTGAAGTACGTCATCTTTTAAATAGTGTGGTGTACGGTCAGAGTCAGACCGTACAAAAGCGTACCTTTTTAAGTGAAAAAGTACAATTCATTTTGGTTAGTAGCCGCGGACGCATGAGAATATGCGGTCTAAAGAGGGGATCAAATCGGGTTGTCAAATATCACGTTCGCATATATTCGTCAAACAATCACGTTTCGACTGTGTGAATGTACGATTTGTCAAATTTTTTACAAATACTTGTATTAGTGTAAGCATGTTTGCGACCGACATTTACTTTTTCCAAAGACCCAAATTATAATTACTAAACAATTAGAATGTATGTTTTTTTTCAAAGTTTTCAAATTCTTAATTAGCGTAAACCACGGTAATTATTCATATACGCTAAAGAAACTTTTACACTAATAGCGATTGGCGGTGTACTGTACGTTTTGGTACTTGCTGATGCAAACGCACGGTATGTTCTGCACGAAATACCGGATCTGCACTAAGTACTCGTATGTTTTGAAAATTAGGTTTCAGTTTCACAATGGTTCGTCCTTGCCTCTCTTTCTCTCCGAAGAGCAATAAAGAATAAAGATTCACACACTTTAGTGTACGTCCCCATGTAAGCGATACTTTGAAAAAGTATTTTGGATTGTAGTGAAGAGTTCCGTACTACTTTGTAGGGGTCGGCTACTCACCGGCAGTCGGGCGAAGGAAGGGGAGAGGATGCACGCAAGCATGATTGTCAAGAGTTATGAGTCTGGACAGTGAGGTGTGTGGGTATGTGTGACGAGGTGGAACTCTCATGCGTGCGGTGCGGGAGTGGTTTAGGCAATGAGGATGCGAGCATGAGGGACTGACGTGGGTGAGTTAGTCTCTGGCGAATGAGGTGCATGCTTGGTGCTCATTCTCCACCCCACCTCCTACCCATTATGTTGTCTGATGGTAAAGCGTCCCTATGTGCGAAGTGAAATCGGAACTTTGAAATGTGACGGTTGTAGACGTAGGTACAGCTTTGCGGCGGTTAACGACGACTACGAAATTGGTGACGCCAACAAAAACAGTGACGGTTGTAGACGTTTATATTTTTGTAATTTTACGACGTGGCAGATGTTTAGGGTTTTGTAACATTGTGACGTCACAAATTCAAGAACTTTCGGCCATGGATACCCGATTTCGTTTTCTCTACTTTTTTCGCTCTACTTGCCATAAAAATATACATAAAGGTAGTCAAAAGAATTATTTTTCAAATATCTTTCATTTCATACCAGTTTTGTTATGCCTCATTCTAAAAAGTGTGAGATAAAAGTGATAGTGTGAGAGGGAGAGGGGAGAGGCGACGACCATGCAAAATTCTACCGAGGACCCATGAATGAAAGTGGAGGTCTGGAGACCCCAGCATATTTTTTCCGTACATCCTCGTCTTTTCCGTACATGCACCTGACGGGCAGGGAGAAAAATAGCGAGTACTCTTCCTCGTCCTAAAATTTTACCACTCGTGTGGCGCGTGCGTGGGTCATTTTCATTCGTTGTTTGGGCGGTCCTTTCCCTGAAATCGGCTCGCCAAGTGATTTTCGATGAAGTTTTTTGACGGGCTGGATTCTCTTGCCCGGTGGTCGAAAAAAGGAAAACGCCAAAATGCGTTCACATGACGACAAACATGAAGTGCATTCAAAGTATCGACTTGAGGTTTGCTGTACTTTTATAGAATTGATTTTTTTGTACGGCTAAAGTTTTTCTCGTACGTAACTGCGTTTTCGGTTAAAACGACAGATTAAAGTCGATACTTTTAATACATGGGGACGTACCCTTACAATACTGAAGTTTGTACTTTCTTACCTTCTTTATCTGTTTCACCATCTGTTTCTCCTGCTGAATCCTGCGGTGTGCGATTCTTGAAATTTAACCAGTTTCAGCGTTTTCAGTTTTTACGGTTTTCAGTTTTAGGGTTATCAGTTGTAGGGTTTCTATTAGGTGTCAGTTTTAGGGTTATTTTCCAGTTGTGTTATTTTTGTCACGATGGGGAAGAAGCAGCACAGCAAGGACAGAATGTTTATTACCACAACGGAGTGGGCAACGGAGTGGGGAGGAGCAAAAAACCGTGACCTAAAAACGCCGTTTAAACGGTTACCGTTCTACTGCTGCGCGTAAGTAACCCTAATCTGCAGCTGCTTTTTGAGAGGGAGAGATAAAGGTATTTTTTTTTTTTTAGGGTTTTGCTGAACTTAAGTTTGATTTGGTCCTGGCTAGTGCGTGGTATTGAGGAAGAGAGGCGAGGGAGATGGAGGGAGAGGGGAGGGAGGGAGGAGGGGAGGGAGGGAGAGAGAGGGAGAGGAGGGAAGGGGGAGGAAGGGGGAGGGATGAAGAAGGAGAGGGAGGGAGAGTGAAGGGAGAGGGACGGAGAGGGATGGAGGTGGATGGAGAGGGAGGTAAAGAAGGAGAGGGAGTGAGAGGGAGGTAGAGGGAGTGAGAGGGAGGTAGAGGGAGTGAGGGAGAGGGGGAGAGGGAGTGGGAGGGGTGGGAAGGAGAGGGAAGGAGAGGGGGGGAGACGGAGGGAGAGGGAGGGAGGGGGGAGTAGAGGAAAGGAGAGGGAGAGGGAGAGAAGGAGATATCTTTTTAGTCTCGACATACTATCATTTTTTAAGATCATTCTATTATCTCCCTTTTTTTTTTTCTCTCCGTTGATTGTTTTGCGTAATTTTCAGAGTTCCTTTGAGAGGTTTTTTTAAAGATCATGTCATAATCTCTCTCTCTCTCTCTCTCTCTCTCTCTCTCACTCCCTCCCTCCCTCCCTCCCTCCCTCTTTTTTCTCCGTTGATTGTTGCAAAATTGCCAGAGTTTCTTTCACACCATTTGAGGACCCCGTTTGTACCCCTGAAGGACATGTTTTTGACATTTTGTACGTTTTCTACTCTCGCTTTCATGGATACGAGTGCAAAAAAAATGCTCATTTAAATTTCTTAAAAGTAAAACACCTAGAAACACCTAATGTCAACTCTGTGTAGGTTGTTTCTGAGATAAAAAATTTACACTAGCAGATTTTTGCATTGGAATTTTAGTATTGACTATTATGAAGCATTTTTTGTTTTTTAAATTTTGCTTATTCATTGAAAAATTTGTGGTTTTAGTTCACTTTTCAAGTTGAATAAAGGTTGCAAAAATAAATGAATTGGGCTTTTTAGGGGCAGGGAAAACCTAAAATACCCGTATAACCCCATATAAACTCTATAAACGCCTTTAAAACCCCAGGAAGCCCTAGGTATTCATATCAACATCCTTCAAAGGGCCTAAAAAAGTCCCTAAAGGGCCCAAAAAAAGCCCTAAACAAGCCCTTATTAGCCCTAGTGAAGCTCTTAAAAGCTCCAGACAACCCATAATAAATCTCCCGAAGCCTGATTTTTGTTAACCTAGTTTGTTCTTGTTTTTTTTCTTTATAGGAACATTGTTCCTTATATTCAAAAGTTTTCGAGAAATCCTGTTACAGGAAAACCTTTGGCTATAGGAGATCTTATCAAGCTTCAGTTTCATAAAAATTTAGATGGTAAGATTGGATCTCAAATGGGAACAACAACAAAATAAACTTGAAAAAAAAAATTGTACTCGAAAAGAACTTGTACTTGGAAAAAGGACTTATACTCGGAAAAATAATTTATACTTGAAAAAATAATTTATACTTCTGGTACTTGGTCCACCACATTTAGCGTCTAATTTGCTTTTGTTTTCTAAGTGGATTTGAACCACTCAATTCGGTTAAAAAACAACACTTGGTTGTTTTTTCCTTTTTTTTTTCTTTGACTGTTAGTTTTCGATTTTTTTGTTTTGTTGTTGTTACTTACTTCATAGTTTTTCTACTCCTTTGATAGTTAATGTGATTCACAGTTGGAAGATTCAAACTGGAAAAAAATAAATATGATTTTAACTTCTTTTATAACCTCGAGAGTTAAAAGGTCTCAATAAAATTTACACCGGAGTTTTTTAAGTTATAATTTCTCTTCAAAGTTCAATTCATTTCTTTTTGGACTTTTGATTTGACTTATAAAATCATAGTGGGCCATCACTTATCCACATTGTCGCCTTCAGCATTTTTGAACATTTTTATTCATTTGGAATGCATTAGTAGAGGAAGTTCATTCATTTTCATTTAAAAATGAATAAACTATATTTAGTCATTTTTTCATTTTATTTAACAAGTCTCAACATTGTATTTCATTTGAGGAACATTCCTTAATTTCGATTTTTCCAGCAAACATTTTTTCATGGAGATTGTGAAGAAGAGTGAGGGATGACCTTCTGTAGGAGAAGCAAATAAGAGAGAAGCAACCATTTTTTATTGCAAAGTTAGTGAATCGTTTATGTCCCAGTTGGGTTGATTTTTTTTGCTTTTTATACTTCACATGTGACACTTTTTATTACAATTTTTTGACTTTTTTGCATTGTGGAGCCAATATGTCTCACAGAAGATTCTGGTCTGAGTATTCTTACTAACTAGAGTAATCAAGACCAAGGCAAATTCAGTGTTGCTGCTAATGCATCAGTGTAAAAGAATTACTACACCTCTAATCGTTGTTAGTGTTAAAGTTTTTTTGGCCACTTTAAGCATCTTTTCTCCGTGCACACTTGTCGGATTGTCAATCAGAGAGGTTAATAGGAAGGTGAAAATCTTGCCTTCCAATAGCAACCATCGGATTGACAATCCAACAAGTGTGCACGAAGAAAAAATGTTTTAAGTGGCGAAAAAAACTTTAACACTAATAACGATTAGCGGTGTAGCATTAAAGTGACATTAGTATCAACAATACTGATTTAGGGTAGGGAGACATGGCTGATTTCAGCTTACTCCCTTTAATAGTGGTATTAACACTATTTTGTGGTTTTTGACCAAAAGAAGTCACAACAGAATTAGTGTTTTTGACACTAATAGCGACGGTTTTGTAGTTTTCAATATCAGGTATAGCAATTGGATGATAAGGGATGTGTTTTGGGCATACTATATCATAGTTTCTGTTGTTTATCTATATGGTTTTGTGTGATTGTACTATTGTATGACTGCAATAAAACGGCAACAATATTTCAGGTTTTCCGTGGAGAGGTTTTGTTAAGAATCTTAAATTACAAAAGATTCTTATTCAAAATGTAACCAAGCATACAGAAGTAGGAAGAAGGTTGGACATAACAAAAAAGACGAGTGGGATTAACAACTTTAGTAGGTTATGACAATGTATCTCACAATTTTCAACTACTTCATAAGATTGCATGCGAGTTTTTAAAAATATGCGTCCTTTTTTTTGAAATACATTTGTATGGTGAGTGTATTTTTGGTGTGAATTTGGTTACACTTGTCAAACAAACAAATGTGAAAAGGGCGACCATGGAGTGGTTAAATAAAATTAAACACTCTTCTGAAGGAGGAAACGAAGATGGAAACAAAAATAAAAACAGGAGGGGCAAAACGATTGTCAACCATCTGCTGTTGCAATTGTCTGTTCAGTTTCAAAATTACCGACAAGTAAAAGGCACATAAAAAGATGGTAAATGTCAATTTTTCCTCGCTGAACCCTGTTGTCTTTAAAGGGAAAAACTGATTTTTTTGGTCGGTGCAGGAGAGTATCAGTGCCCCGTTTTGCATAAGGTTTTTACAGAATTCACTCATATTGTGGCTATAAAGTCGACGGGGAATGTCTTCAGTTATGAGGTACGTGTCATCATCAACGAAAATCATGACATTTCATCTAGGAATATAAAGATATTCATAGATATAAATATAGGTATAGATATAGGTACAGGCATAGATATAGATATAGATATAGATCTAGAAATAGATGTAGATATAGATATAGATGTAGATGTAGATATAGATATAGATATAGACATAGATATAGATGTAGATATAGGTGTAGATATAGATATAGATATAAAGATTACGTCACTTGTGGTGGAAATATAAATGATTTGGTCTTGATTACCGGCTGATTCTTCTGTCTGTTTGAATTCAGATTTGTTATGATGTTGTTTTCATATGGGCTATAAAACTCCTCATAATCGGATATGAACAAAGACTACTTAAACTACTCGCCAAATCTTGACTTTTGCATTCCCCCGATTGTCTCCCTCAGTGTTAGTCTCACGTGTGTGCTTTCACTTTCCATGTTTTGAACCATTTTTTAGATGAAATTCGTGCTTTAAAAGACGGGGAAGTGGAGTCATTTTATGTTTTTCGGGAACTTTTTAAACGGGAAATGGAGTCATTTTATGTTGTTCGAGAACTTTTTAAACGGGAAATGGAGTCATTTTATGATTTTAGGGAACTTTTTAAACGGGAAATGGAGTCATTTTATGTTTTTAGGGAACTTTTTAAACGGGAAATGGAGTCATTTTATGTTGTTCGAGAACTTTTTAAACGGGAAATGGAGTCATTTTATGTTTTTAGGGAACTTTTTAAATGGGAAATAGAGTCATTTTATGTTTTTCGGGAAGTTTTTAAACGGGAAATGGTAAAAGGTTGGAGTTGATTTTTGGCCCATTTCATGGGATGTGGGCCAGGACAGGCAGTCAGGGAACTGAATTTGAAACCAAAAAATTGGAAAGATCTTCTTACGGACCAACCGTTCACTAAAGACGATATTCTTACTATTCAGGTGAAATCCTATATACACTTTCAAACAGTCATTTATCCATTTTTTTTCTGCTTTCCTCAGAAATGCAAATTCCATTTTTTTTTCCTGCTTTTCTTGTTTTGTGGGATTGTGGGATGTTTTCTAAATACTATGGTTCTTTCGAAAATCATAATCATTTATTTTTTCTTTAATCAAAAACTTTATAGGCCCAGGACAGTTTTATAGGCTCGGGGAATCTCTCCCATTGGATAATTTTTCTAGTTTGCCTATTTATGACTGCCCAAGTTAAAGACCCAAGGATTAAAAAACTTAATAGCGCACACTACAGGGCAAAGAGAATCGGCAAATACATACTTTAACGATATAGTCTCACGAATCCCGCAACATCGAAAACGGACCAAAATGGTGAAGGAATGCTCTCCTTTTAGGTCAAGATTAGGATTAAAGGCTCTATTTTTCATGGATTATGGATTTTTAGACGACCTAGGTCTAATTTTGTAGTATTGGGGTTTTTTTTTCTTATCATTCGAGCTAATCATGTATACTTCACAATCTAAAAGCTCAATTTGAAACAGTTGATTATGTTTTTCTGAAAGGTGATGAGATTCATTTGCTGATGGCATTCTCTTTCAAATTCTAAAGGGACCAGTGAACGAGAAGCTTTATACAAATGGTCTCTTAAAGAAGTGTGACTTGTTATTTTAGTATTAGTTGACCAATATTAGTGTGGTCTACAAAAGCTTATTTTACTATTAAGCTTATTTAAAAGAAAAGGGGCGTGGATAAGTTCCCTCCATGTTAGGTTGTTTAAGTCAGGTGAAATTCAGTTATTTTGAGTACAGTTATTATTATTTTTAGTATTATTGCTATCACATTTTGTTTCTCTTATTATTATTATTATTAGTATCACATTCTGTTACTATTATTGTCAAATACTATTATTAACATCGTTATCGTTGTTCTGATTATTACCACTATCATCATTGCTGTCATGATCATTATTAGTATTGTTGTCGTTATCTTTTTTCATTGCTTATTAAAACCCAGTCATATCGATGTTTTGAAAATGTAAATTTGGGGATTGTAACTGCTTTTCTTTATTTTGTGTTTGAAATCTGGTCCATTAAGAAACTAAAAACTTGGAGGTTAAACATAAAGGAAAGATAGTTTCAGATGTCGTTTTAGAGCCTTTCGACTTTTTTGTCATGTTTAAAACTGATCTTGGCCTCTTTTTTTTAAAGAATCTATGTTGCTCTATCCAGAGAATTTTGAATTATGTGCGAGGAGAAATTGTGCTTTAACAAATTTTTACATGCGGCAAAACTACAAAATCTTTAATTTCATTCCTGCATATTTCGGGTATTAATTGGCCTGATTTTTTGCATTTTTTGAGTAGTTAAAGCAGTTTCACTTTTTGCTTTTTTGAAGGTGTCAAACAAAAATCATATTTTTTTTTGTTTTAATTTTCCTTTCATGCAGGATCCCAATAAGCTTGATGCAAAAGTGTTGACCGAATTTGACCATGTAAAACACGACATCCATGTTGACGATGAAGGTGTAAAGCTTAACTTTTTCCTTTCTAAAAGGGTTGGAGAAAGAGTCTACAAGGGTGTAGAAGTGTCTAAAAGAGTCTCTCTCTCTCTCTCTCTCTCTCTCTCTCTCTCTCTCTCTCTCTTTTCTCTCTCTGTATATATGTACCACTTCATTCTTTGCCAACAATCTCTTTGGGCCACAAATTCAATTTTCTGTCTACCCAATCTAATTTCTTGTCTAGACAAATACTTAAAAACCAGACTCGATTCAAAAACATTCTTGTTCCTGTGTTAATAGTATTCACACGTAACCAATTTTTCACCGTTTTCCATTGGAAACGGTCCCACAGAACTCCGAAAGGCAAGAGAAGACCCAACCTACAATATGAATATCAGTCTCGATACGAAGAGAATGTTGAAAGACTTAGCCGATAATAAAGGAAAAGACGAGTTACTTCTTGGAGGAGGAGGAGGAAAAGCGAGAGAGGAGAGAGCCGCCGCTTTAGCGACTCTCGAAGTTGCGAAAAGAAGGGCTGCGGAGAGAGAAGCCCAAGGATTGGGGGAGGAGAGAGAGAAGGAGAAAGCTCCGGCTATGAGTGTTGTGGATGCTGCCTCGGCCGCAGTTTCAGGAAGGAGTGCTTCGGCGGCAAAAGGGATGGAGAGAGAGAAAACACATGCCTTAGTGGCGAATCATGTCGCGGGAGAGAGACAACTGGTAGAAGGGAATACAAGACTGGTGAGGAATACAAATAAAAGTTTTTTTTTTTTTCGTTTCAGGGGAAAAGGGGATGGAGAGAGAGAGGGGAATTTCTTGTTGTAGTGGCGAAGCATGTTCGGTGTTGTTATTGAGCTATATAGTTATGATTTTTTTTTTTATCTTTTTCTCGTCGTAGGTTCGAAGCAAATATACCTCCGGAAAAGCCTCAATGTCTTTTACTTCGACCACATTTACGCCCGTGACGACCAACGATTTCGAAATGGTTCGAATGGAAAGAAATCCCAAGAAGAAGGGTTACGCAAGAATCCACACTAATTTTGGTGACATAAATTTGGAGCTCCATTGCGACATCGCTCCGAGGACTTGTGAAAATTTTTTAACTCACGCCGAGGGAGGCTATTACAACGGAACAATTTTCCATAGAAACATACGGTAAGATGGGTACTTTTAAATTGACAAACGTGGCAAATAAATAAATAGTTGAAAGAAACGAATGGAGAATTTTCTTTCTGCTTGTGAGTGTTTTTAAGGTTTTTTGGAGTTTTGTGAGTGTAAAACGACCTTTTCGTGGATTTGGGTTTGTTCTTGTCTTCACTTTTTTTTTGGTTATTATTAGTTTCAATTATTATTTTTTTAATACTTTTGTCAATGGTTTTGTTTTGTGATGATTCTTGTATTAATTTAAGTTAATATTATTTATTTGATGAGAAGATTATTGCAGGGGATGACATGGCAGCAGATAAAGTAGGAAGGAAAGTAAAAGTGGAAAAAGACAAAAGAGAGAGCAGAACAAATTACTTTGATAAAAGGTAATTGGTACAAAAGATTTAGATGGTTAAGTAGAGCAGAGAATGTCACGAAGTGACTTCTCAAAGTTTAGAGAGTGTAAGTGACCTGAAGGGTCATCTAACACATAATTCTGAAAGGGCAAGAGACAAGATCTCTAAGTAGGCGGTGGACAACTTAGGATCGGATCTGGCACTAGATGCTAAGCTGGACGTTAAATTGAGCTAAAGGAACATAAAAGGAAAACTGTCTTAATAATGTAAACTGGAATAAAGAAGCTAACTAAATAACGTAAACTAGAATGCTAGTTTTCGTTATTAAATAAAACAAGGATAACTGAAAGAAAGGGAAAGCTTATGACAAAGGGCTAAGTCCAACACCCCCCCGCTTTGTTAGAAGCGAAGGCCAGAGGAGTGGCGATGTTGTTCAAACTGAGGCCGAGGAAGAGCGTTGGTGAGGAAATTGGCCAGCAGTCGAGCGGTGGAACAATAAGTGAAGGTAACCTGGCCAGGGGCAATAGCATCACGAGTGAAGTGATATTGAATGTCGATATGCTTCATTCGTCGGTGATAAACCGGGTTACCTATGAGGGTAAAAGCGCCTAAGGAATTGCAAAAAATGATAGTGGCAGAGGGGCGAGGAGAGTGGAGGTTAGCGAGAAGACCGTGTAGTCACAGAGCCTCTTTGGTGGCATGAGCTGCTGCCATGTACTTCGCTTCAGTAGAGGATAGGGCAAATGTGGGTTGCTTTTTGGACGCCTAAGAGATGAGAGCGCCATTAAGGCCGAAGCAAAAACCGGTGGTGGAGCGGCGGGAGTCCAAATTGTCCCCCCAGTCAGCATTGTAGAAGCCAACTAGATCGGGGGAGGAGAAACAAGGTGAGCTTGAGGGATTTAGTACCCTGGAGGTACCGGAGAACCCTCTTTGCAGTAAGGAGATGGTCATCTGTGGGGTTAGAGACAAATTGACTGAGCTGTCCTACATCTACAGCTAAATCTGGGCAGGTGCCTGTCATAGCATACATCAGGCTGCCCACAATGGATCGATATAAATCATGAGTAGCTCTGTGAACAGGCCCACCAGAGTTTTTAATGAGTTTCACATTGGGATCTTAAGGAGTGGATATAAGACCGCTGTCTGACATGGAAAAAAGGGTGAGAATTTCAGTGATATATTTATCCTGAGAAAGGTAGAGTGTTTTGGAAAGGCGGTCTCGATCAACAAAATTACCGAGATAGTATTCTACCTCTCCCAAATAAGTCATGGAAAAATGAAGATTAAGCATTGTTTTGACCAAGTGAATGAGGGGAAGAGAGGGGCAGGCTAGAAAAAAGTCATCAACATAAATGACTAAGATAATAAGAGACTCATATTTACCTCGAAGGAAGAGACCAAAATTTGCATCAAGCTTGAGGAATCCTTCCTTGAGGAGAACACCTTCCAAGTGCTTATTCCAGACCCGATGGGCTTGTTTCAGACCGTAGAGAGATTTGAGGAGCCTGCAGACGAGGTGTTCTGCACCAAGCGAGATGCAGACGAGGTGTTTTGTACCAAGCGAGATGTAGCCTTCAGGTTGGCAGATAAAGATCTCCTCGTCCAATTTGCCATAAAATAAGGCAATCTGAACATCCATATGATAGATGTTCTAGTCGCGAGCAGCAGCAAGTGAAAGAAGAATACGAATTGAGGTAAATTTTGCGACGGGTGCGTAGTTTTCATTGAAATCCACTCCTTCTGTTTGCAAAAAATCCGTTTGCAACGAAATGAGCTTTGTAGCGATCCAGTGTGCCGTCTGCCTTTGTCTTGACACGAAAGACCCACTTTGAACCGATGACCTTTCGGCCATGAGGGAGAGAGGTGAGTTCCTAAGTCCCATTTTTCTGCAAGGAGGCAAACTTTGCATCTACAGCAGATTTCCCATTTTTCTGCAGGGAGGCAAACTCTGCATCTGTAGCAGATTTCAAAGAAGGAGCGTCTGGACTTGGAGGCAAACTCTGCATCTGTAGCAGATTTCAAAGAAGGAGCGTCTACATTTGTAGCAGATTTCAAAGAAGGAGCGTCTGGACTTGGAGGCAAACTCAGCATCTGTAGCAGATTTCAAAGAAAGAGTGTCTGGACTTGGACTGGCCATCGCTCCAGAAAATGATTGAGGAACAAGAATGGTGGCAATATTGGCAATGTCGGCAGTTCCATGATTTTGGTGAAGTTATTTCTCGTGGATGCGTTCACTTCTGCGAATGATAAGAGGAGCTTCAGAAGAAGGAGCCGCAAGGGAGGCTGGCGGGATGACATATGGTGAAGCAAAGGGATTTATGGGGGAGAGGGAGTAAGGGTCAAAGACTGTGCGATGGATTGTTAGAAGATTGGATGATAAGAGATTTGCAGATGTTGATCTGAGTTAAGGTGAAGAAGTGAGAGATAGAGAGGCGAGGGATGGTGAGGGGTTGGAAGAAGGTAAGGAAATGACTGACAGTGATGAGGGTGAAGTTTCGGCTTGGGAAATGGAGAGGGGAGGAGTACGGGAAGAGCCGGTTGAGGAAGTGGTGAGTTTGAGAAGGAGTGGAGTTTCGTTGAAGATGACGTCACGACTTAAGATAACTTGGCGTTCTTCTGAGAGCCAAATTCGATAAGCCTAAGATTCTGTCGCGTAACCGACTGGAACTCCGGATTTTTGCCTGACTATGCCATTTTCCAGGTGGCGTAAGGTTTTAAGCCCAAGCGTTGCAGCCAAATATTCGAAGATGAGAGAGGTTCGGTTTTATGCTTATCCAGGCTTCATAAGGGGTGACACCTGGAAGGGCGGAGTGTGACAGAGGTTTCGTAAATAATTAGCAGTCGTGACGAATTTTGCCCAAAAAATGGTGGGCAGTTTTGCAAAGTGTAGCATGGAACGTGCCATGTTGATTAAGGTACGGTTGAACCTCTCCGAAACTCCATTCTGTTGTGGGGTGTTAGGAACAGTTGCTTGGTGAATTATTCCGTGAGTGGTTAGGAAATCGGAGAATTCGGTAGAGAAGTATTCCCCGCCGTTTTCAGTTCTGAGACATTTGATGCGGCAGTCAATGGAATTTCAACCAATGATTTGTACTGTTGGAATATTTGAAAGGTTTCAGATTCTCGACGTAGGAGGAAAATATGGCTAAATCTGGTTGCATGGTCAATGAATGTAACAAAGTAGAGTGCTCCAGTGTGGCTGTGTACTGACATCGAGCCACAAAGGTCAGAGTGGATTAGTGACAGGGACCGTTAGATTTGGATTTGCTGGACGGAAAGGATGGTCGAGTCAATTTGCCTTCGACGCATCTTGAGCAAAAATCAAGATTTTTGTAGGTAAATGAGTCAAGGCCAATGACAAGGCCTTTGCTTAATAATTGGAGGCTGGAAGAGGACAGGTGACCGTATTGAAGATGCCATTTCGCAAATGTGTGAGAAGATGAGGATGTGGCCGTGTTGGCGTATCCAACGGATTGGAAGTTTGACAGGATATAGATTGATCGTGATTTTATGCCAAGTCCCACTTGAGACTTGTGTGGGGAAAAGAAAGCGATAGTGGTAGTAGAAAAGAAAGCTGTGGAACCTTGATTAAGTGCGGCTCCAACAGAAAACAAATTCTTTTTGAGACCGGGGACGAACAATACATGAGAGAGAGTGATTGCTGTCTTGGCGTTGGGAAAACGGTCCTTACCGAATTTGGATTTGTCTGGATAGTTTCACATTGTGGAGTTTACGTAAAAGGTGAGTTTACTTTTATATGTTAAAGCCATAGATTTGGGGGACGTACGATATATTTTTGGAGTGGAAGTTTTAAGGTACGATAATGGGGATATTAAATTGTCGCAAGCGCAATATTGCAAAGTACTAACTAAATTTTTTATGTTGGATTCTAAGCCGGTTTTGACACAACTAGATTCCAAACTTCAATATCGTAAATTTGTGGAGGAACTTGTCCACGTGCCCTATCATGAGGCCGTTCGAAGTTTAATGTATTTAAGTGTGGCCACGCGATCGGATATTTCTGCTGCAGTTTTTGTCATGAGCCGATTTTGTTAGGCTCCTAAAAAGATTCATTGTGAAGCCGTGAAGAAGATTTTCGTTACCTTGCAGGTACGGTCGAGATTAGTTTATTGTTCCAATCTGGACGAACATTTTTGGAGTGCGTGGGATATTGTGATACAGATTAGGGTGGAGATTTCCACAGAAGAAAGTCAACGTCTAGATATGCTTTTGTTTTTGGTGGCGCGGCATTTTCTTAGAGTTTGAGACTCTAGCCAATTGTTGTTTTAAGTTCAACCGAAGCAAAATACATGGCGGCGTGGCACACATCTAAAGAGTCGATTTGGATTAAAGAACTACTTGGAGAATTAGGGATTGTTATTGGCTGTATGAAAATATTTTTTGACAGCATGAGTTTGATGGCATTGGTGATGAATCCTGTCTTTCACAAGAGGACAAAACATATTAGGATTCAGTGGCACTTCGTAAGTGATTTGTTCACCACAAAAGAAGTTAAGTTTTTGTATGTTTTGACGTTGGAAGAAGCCGCGGATATGTTGACAAAAGCAGTGGCTCATGATGTACTTTTGAGGGAGAGAGATAAATTAGGGTTGATGTGATGATTACAAATTTGAGTGGGGGATTGTTAAGTCAAAGATTGTAATCCGCCGTCAAGGTCTGTCGCGCGGCTGGCTAATTTGTCTTTACGTGAAGTTTAGTGGTCCATGCTGGATTGGAGTATTAAGTCGTTAAGAACGTACCTTGGATTCTTAGAGATTCAGTTTGACTATGACCAGGTTATGTTTCGTTTGCTGTGTATGGATGGTGTGTTTGTTTTGTCTTTAGTTGGTTTTGAATGTACGCGTGAGTTGTACCGGCAGTTCTTTGTGTTTCAATGTTGACGCGATTTGAATTGTACGCACTTAGTGCGCACTATCTAGTTTGGCTTGAATTATAGTTTCAGGTCCGTGGAAATCTAATGACCACAAATAAAACATTGTTGTCGGACATTGACTTTAATACTCATTGTTAGGGTGTTTGTCACTTCCCTTGTTATCAAGGCATCCATCATTTCAAGATTAACCTAAATGGCCCTCGTGTCTGTTGCCATTAATGCCTTGTATCTCGATATTGATACCTGGGCATGGATTATCAAAATCTCTATGGCGGGTCTAACTAATCCCAGCCAAGCTTCACGATAATTATCGAACCAATCCTTGAAATGGAGGAGTTTGAATTTCGGTTGACATCATCCACATTCCCATGAATTTCCCAAGCTTAACAGATAATATTGAACTTATATTCTTGCAATATTAGGGCCTACCTAGCCAATTTTCGTATGGTCTTGCTATTTTCCCTAATCCATTTTATTGGCTGGTGATCAAGGCTCTCAACTAACAAAACTCCATAGAGGTAAGCTAGAGAATGTGGACTGGCAGAACTTCGCTTTTTTGTTACTCCGACTAGCGTAAGACACCACATACTCTACTCTTGCTGCTTCTTGTTTTGCTAGTGCAGCCCATTGCCTCAGTGCTCCGTCAAGTACCTACTCGAGTCGACGTTCAGAAAATCTGTTGCTTGTGCTTGGACGGAATCTGTTGCTTGTGCTTGGACGGCCCCACCACTTCAGACCTTACCTACTCCGATCACTATAGGGAAGAAACGACGACCGTTGACGGTGTGAGAGTCAATGTATTAGATCATCTTTCACGGCTCTTTTAAAGGATTCAGATAACTTTTGTTGTGCATCCCCCAGATCGGTTCTCTATCCCTTCTTAGCGTTAGATTTAAAAGTTGAGCCATGCTTTTGAACCCATGTATGTATCTCCCTCAATAATTCACCAATCCTAACAAATCCTGAAAAGATAAAACATCTAGTGGGATGGGATAGGCAGAGCGTGCACATCGGCAACCTTAACCATGTGGCACCCCGAAGTCTAGTCCCCTCATGGCCGAGGGAAAGAACATTTCCTAGGTGGCACTGTAGTCCCTCCACATGTAATGCATCAATAACCTCTTAAAAACACTCGAGATGTTTTGTAAAGTTAACTAAAAAGATAATATCATTATAAATGTAATAGTTGGCACAGTGGACACCTTTTAATGCATCTCCCCTAGCTCTCTAAGACATTTTTAAATTAATGGCATGTAAATCCATTCATAAAACACTCAATCCCAAAAACAACCCTTTCTTTGTAGGTGGATTTTAATAAGATCTTGTGGAACTCTTGACTTATGTCTAACATGGACAAAATTCTCGCCCCTACGAAAAAGTTATACATTTCTCGTTGTGTGGGTACAATTTACCTATCTAGCACGATGTCCTAATTGATGTCTATGTAGTGTCCACACATAATTTAATTAAAAGTTTTCGCTAACGAGTTATTTTTGAGAGGAATATCCATTAAGGATGAAAATCCATGTAGCCCTTTACTTTTTTAAACAAGTCTTATATATCTACCAACTCTTGTACTCTCGTCTTGACCAATTTGTATTTATGACTCTATGGGTATTCCTTTTAAATAGTGGCGGTTTCATTCACACAATGAATTCAAAATGATGTTCCCTTATACAAGTCCATGTCTTTATTAGACCAGCCAAATTTGTCCCAATTCTTAGCGTACGCGTCTTGGAGCATGCTTATTTTCCCATCGATTCGTGGCATTCCAAAATCATGCCATGATTGTCCATGACATATGCATGGGTCTGATGGTACGTTGACAATGATGGTACGTTGCCAATGTAGGTAACGTCTCTCTTGACATGAAGACTGCACGACAAATCATTGTGTCGTCTTCTGGTGGACCTCGATGGGTCCAATTATTAGTTTATTTTTACAGGCCAACTGTGGCTTTGACAAACGCCATTGTTATTTACTTTTTCCAATATGAGCAAAGGCGGTGAGGCCCCGAGCCCACCTGTGTCATATCAAACACCACTGGCTCCTCAAAATTCTTAACCGTGTTTGCCTATCTATGCTTGACGACAGGGGGAATATCCCTTGCCACATGCATTTTACAACAAATATGCAAGAGGCCGATTGCTCAATTGCAGATTGTTGTGCAATTGGAGAACTCTATATCTTGTTCTTATATTCATGTGTATTGGCTCTTCCCTAATGAAAACCTTAGCACAGTCATCTTGCCATCAATAAATCAAATTCCTTAACTCTATTATGTCACTATTTTGTACATTTTGAATGTTTTGGAGTTGTTTTTACGATTGAGATTGTTCAAACTGGCACGAACAAAGGATAGAGTTGAAGAAGTTCGACTCAAGAGTTCATCGCTCGGGTAGTGGACAAATATTCCACGGCCAGTAGTTCACTATCCTATGTTTTTTAATGAGAAGCGCTTCCACTTTTGTGTCAATCGTTAAGCTCCCCCATTGTGGTGCCATAGTAACTTCCTCCACATGGACAGTCTAGAGTCCGCTTTCTTGGAAAGCTATTTACCAACTATGAGGGTCATCTAATTTTCTTTCAAGTTATATGCTTCTTTTCTTTCGTAAGGCTGTTGCGATTTCCATGGTGTGACGATGTCTTTTTCTCGATGTTGTAATGACCTTGAATTGCAAAATTTCATTTGATATGTCCCTTTTTACTGCTTTGAAATTATCAAGATCCGAATTCTAAGCCATAATCATCTTCAACCATGATTCCACCCTCTGAAGCACCCACCGAATACTCCACAAACATACAAAACAAATTATTTAGGGAATGAGAACAAAACTATATGCATAGATAGCTTCTAAGACAAAAAGCGATTTCAACTTTTCAGTCCGATGAAGGAAAAAAATTGGAATAATTAATGCCTCTAAAAGCCCAAAATATTATTGTTTAACTTTTATCTTAGAAGTTGATACTTTAAAAAACGTTTTAAGTCCTATAATACCCTCTATCACCACAAGAGGACAAAGCGATAAATTATAAATCTTTCTAGCACAAATAGTGTATTGTAATCCAAACAACACTTGATTTCCTACTTGAATCAAATAATACATTGTACACACTTAAAAAACTAACACGCTAAAAAAAAACTATTTACGGAATGAAGCCTTGACATTTATGTTAACCATCCCACAAATTTCCTTGCGTAGTTTTGGGTCCAACTAACTAGTCATCTTTCGCCTCGTCCATCACATTCATTTAATCTCGCTGTTTTGATTGTCGCATTCCTACAATGCTAGGGTACGGCCCCACGCAATTATAACCTAGCAGACTTACTTTGTATTGTCGCGAAGATTCTCCGTACACGACTTTCAAGTGTCCCAATGCGTAACAACAAACTTGTTGCTTATGGCCGTGACGATTATATAGGTCGACAATGCCTGTGACAGTAATTAGCGCCTACAATCAAAAAACGACCTTAACACACTGTATTTTTTGATTTTTTTTTTTTACGTCACAAGATAAATTCTATTTTTTAAAACGATTTGGTACTTCACATGTTTTAGCGTTACATGGTAGATGTAAAGCCTTCCACCCTTTGCAGTTCATTGATGAACAAGATGCTTTTGTATTTGCCTCTTCTGTCTTGTCGCCATGAATGGACATAGAATTCCTTAGGCCCCTCCAAAATAAAAATCATTTGTTTTTTATTGTGCGCTTTTGTTGGATTCTTCTTAAGCCTGTCTTGGGTCGCGCACGTGCGGTCGCCCTCAGCATTGTGCCTACCTCCAGTGGTGCCGTATGGTGCAGCCTAGTGAAGTTTGAAAGAGTGAAGGAGAGGCAAGGTGAGTAAGGTGAGAGAGGCTTACCTTTTGCGGTGTCGAATGGTGCCGCGTAGTGAAGTTTACAAGAGTGAAGGAGTGGCAAGGTGAGCAAAGTAAGAGAGGAGCAAGTTGTAATGGCACCTTTTTGTAAATTTGAATGCTAAATCCGTAAGTTTTTTTTTTTTGTGAGGGCAGAGCTTCTTCTGATAAGTTTCCTTCTGTCATAAATTCATTTTTTTGATTTTCAGTCTTGTTAGTGGGATCAATGTTTGTCTCAAGTTCTTATTCAAAACTTACCTTCACTCTTTTGGTATACTTGAAGGGATCTACTGATTTACCCTCATCCATGACAACTAAGTGTTTGACCATAATAATGTCTTTCCTTTCCAAATCATAAACTCTGTATCCCTTTACATCTTCTCCATATCCTAATAATTATCCGGGCTTCCTTTTTGCATCCTGTTTCTAGTCTAACTTATCTGTATTTAGGGTGTAAACGTGACTTCCAAAGACCTTAAAGTGGGACAAATCTGGTTTACTTCCTACCCATCTTTCATAAGGTGTCATGTCTTTTACAAACTTTGACTCTACTCTTAAAAACTTTCCGCTTTGTCTTTTTGAGAATTTGTTTAAGAGGCGCAATAGTCATTTAATTGGGTAGAAATTGGTGCTAACATGCTGAAACCCGCTACAGTGGATCATCTGTAAATGTCCGTAGTGTTATGAATTGTTGCCACGATAGACCTACAATAATTTGTTCTATAACAGCAGTTTGCGGGGGTGGATAATAAGGCACCCTCTGTATGAACTGTTGGAACTGGTGACTGTTACCTCAAACCTAGATGAGCATCACATGAAGTATGACAAGTCTATTCGGTGACATTTAATGAGCACGTATATGATATCTAAAGTTGGTCCAACAAGGTAAGTACGTTTCATTAAAATGAAGTTAAAATGCCAGCCTTGGTTTTTCCTGTCAAATCGTATTTTTCAGTCGGTCCCACTCCTTTAAAAAATTGGCGGAGCATTCATTGGTTGTTTTCTTAGGTTTCGGGATTCTCAAATTATTTTGAGTTGTTGATTTTTGTTTGTGCGCCTCGTATACAATTCTGGAAACCTAGAGGGAGTGGTCTAGACAAGGGTTTTCTTGGTGGTGTGGGATCCGTGGGTATTTTTTTGAATCCCATTTTGCTGACAAGGAATAACCATTGCCTCAAAGGATTAGGTCCTAATCCTACACCCTCGTTACGATCTCACTGTTTTTGCATATGCTTTTAGGACATTGAGGGTTTTGAGTGCCTTTTTAAATCCCAGTCCCCACAAAGCGTGCGAAGGAACCTAAAAAGGTTGAGGGTTTTCTCCACTTCCTATAACAATTCCTCCTAATTTGTGTTGGTTGAAAAGGGCTCGGCCTGAAAGGTGCTTGTTCAGGCCATTCACAAAAGCTTGTGCTTTCTTGAGTAGATCCCTTTTAGTTACAATAATGATAGCATAAGAAGGTGAAAGAGACACTTAATTTTTCCGTTTATTTCTGCAGCTACTCTTGTTTATTTGTAAAAGATACTAGCAATGTTATCTTAAGACTGTGTGTAATCCGCCTCCGACTTTCCTTTCTCCTCTCCGTTGAGACCGTGAGGCCGTCGTGGCAAAAGGATCTTGGATGATCAGGTTCGCCGTCATATCTTTCAGAGTGGTGTACTGTTTTAAGTCATTTGGGAAACCATGTTTCTAAAAGCAACGGGCTTCATCTGTAGTTTTGATAGGCGCACGCTTTGCGAGTGCCACCCTTCTTGGAGTATTTGGTGCTTAGGGCATTGAGGACGTTGGTCGAGTGAATCTGCGAGAGGTGCACAATACGCAATTGTTGCTTAGTCATTCCTGCACTATTGGTGCTGTAAAGGGAAAGGAGCATTGAGACAACCCTATTTGTCCCCTGGGCCTCCAAGCCCTCTCCCTCTCCCTCCATTCTAAGTATTTCGGCCATACCCGTCTTCTTTGTATTCCCGCGCCTGTATTTCGACGTTGAGCTTCAAAGGGCACCTCCTCCAAGAGTACTCAAGATGTCGACAATTGTTGCACAAACATCGGTGGTCCAGTTGCATTGATGAAGTAAAGGTTCTGCTTTCCCATCTGATTCCCTAGAACTTCTCCGCCCACCCCGTGTGCACCTACCCCATTCCTGTCGGTTTGGGGCAACCCTCCGCTGGAAACTGTCGTCGGTAGGAGTCTCTTTATTAATGGATAAATTTGCGTGATATAAGGGAGGGAAATCAAAAGCCTAGGGATGTAAAAGATAATAGATAAATGTATATATATACAGACATTCATGACACATATACATATGTATGTGTGTGGAAGAAATTACAAAAACATGGAATTTCTGATTTCGACATGATTGTTTGTTTTTTTATTTCATAAATTTTTATTATATGTATTTATGTTGATGAATATTCGTTATGTTCATATTATTTTTCTCTTTTTTTTGTGTGAAAGATGGTAAAATGAGCAACGGGTTGTAACAAAAAAGGAGAGGGGAGGAGGGAGGTGGAAGGGTCGGGGGAGGGAGGGGGGGTCCATGCGAACGAGTGTAAACAAATGTGACTGAGGAAATTGAGAAGTAATAATATTTTTTTTCCGTAATGTTCGAGTTCTTGTCAGTTTTTAACGATCTTTCATGCTGACCGCTGGTTTCACAGAGATTTGTTTGGCAACCAGCTGACTGGAAGCATTCCGTCGTCCATCGGTCGTTTGACAAACCTCCGAGCTTTGTAAGACACGTGACACTATGGTTGTGTTATGCATCGTATAAAACTTGAAGGCAGGGTGGGCAAAACTAAAAGAAATCGGTGAAAATAAACGAATACAAGAGAGAGGAGACTCATATGAATGAACATTGTGGAAGCAAAGGGTAGACCAAAATCAAATAAGAAGAATTCAGAAAGACAAGCAACTGATGAATTAAAAAGTTTAATAATAGCTAGAGTAGCACGAGATTTAGTGAGTACTCATCACTAAGTTTTAGTGAGGACTCGTTTGCACATCCAAAATAAAAGAAGCTGCAATGCATTAAGGTTGAACTAGTGACTGTTAATGAAGAAGTTGGCGGTTGAAAGAATTGAGGACAAATGCAACATCATGGGATCAATAATGAATTAACGTAAACTAAAGTTGTGGTCTTCAATAAGTACCATGTGTACGGCTAGTAGTAAGGGTATCCATACACAAACAATGAATTTTCATAGACCGATTTAAAACAGACTCATAAAGATAGTACTGCATTGAAAATAAAATATGCATGAATATACAACTAGAAATGTAATAGTCGAGATTCATTGGGGGCACAGCTTAAAGTGTATTACAACACAGTTAAAGTGTGTTTTAAATAGAATTGGTTTTCCGCAAAAAATAGTTCACTGAAATCAACGTTTCGCAAGAGAAAATTTTTTTATTTTAGCTTTTGATTAAGAAAATTAGTAACAAAAATTTAATTGACTTGATGGTAAAAAATGGGAGGATGACAGGGTTCTGCGGAAATAAAGGGTTTGGGGGTAAGGGAATTATAATTTAATAGATTATACAAATGTGTGTTTTGCCTTTCTTTTTTCTTGAGATTTTTTATGTTGGTTCTCAAATTGTTTTTTTTTTTGCATTGGTGGAAAAAAAAATATTACAAAACCCATGTGGTGTGATTTTCTTTTAATTGTTATTTTTTTATTATTTAATTTGTTTGTTTCGAGTACGATTATTATAGGCATAGTAGTAATTATTATTTTTATAACTGTTATCACTATTATCATTACTATAATTATAAGTAATATTATTTCTGTCTTTTTTTATTATTGAAAAATGAAATTCTAGATGTTTAAATGTTTGTGTGACTGTATTCCAAATATAATTAACATGATAAATAGACGTAATAACAATGACATTGATTAGAGGGGTAATATTATTATAAATAACAATTATAACAACATTAGCGATAATAATAGAAAATTATAATAATAACAAAAATAACAAAAAGTAACACTAATATACAATGATAGTGATCATTCATAAAAACCAATAAAGAAGAAACCTTGAAAATCATTAACAAATGCGCTTGTCGAGTAATATTAAATTGTTAATGAAATATCTATTCTTAGAATAAAAATTGGCATTTCTTGTTTGTAAGTCCTAAACGCTATGTCTTAAAACTAGCCTTTTTTTAGTGTAGAAAGTTCCCTTTGAAGTTTAAAAAAAAAAATCTTTTACCTAGGTTAGTTCTACCTAGATTAGTCATAGCCAGATTAACTCTACCCAGAAACCATGTGCGCGGCTTCTCAATTCCTTCTCCTATGTGTTTCATTTATATATATTTTTTTTATTTCAAGTGCAATAATTATCTCAACTGAGATAAATGAATTTACAGCACACATCTTTATTTTGTTCTTTGTTTGTCTCTTTTACTTCCTTTTTCTTTTTTTTACCTTCCCTCTCCTTTTGCCCTTTTGTTAACACCTTGTTTTCCTCATTTCGGTCTTTTATGACCTCTTCATCATAACCTAGAAACCAATAAAAAAATGTAATCCTGTTAATTAAAACTAATGATCTCTAATTAGTGTGATTAATAATTTTGGAAACAATATTCATTTGAAAGAAAAAAAAAACAATTTACTTAAGACTCTGTTTTTTTTCTTGGAATTATTTTCTCGTTGCAAAGCTTTGCTATTTGTTTTTTGATTACATTTAGAAAAAATAGGGATAGGAATTCAAGTAAATTTATTGAGATAGATCAGGGGGAGGGGAGAGCGTTCTGGGTTAAAATGGCGAAAGGAGGGGCAAAGAATCGTGATCCAATCTTTTTAATCCAGAACCTTGTATTAAAATGTGTATATTTCATTCTATGTTTCGATGAGTTTTATTTTATTATTTTGAAATTCATTTTTTTGTGCAATGGGAGGGGAATGAGGATAATTAGAAAAGCCATGTGGTGTGGAAGCATTCTAGTTTAAAGTGTTTTTTTTTCAGCAATTCTTAGCAATTATTATTATTTTGGGTTTGCTGATTGTTCTTTTTGTTGTATTTTTTTTTATTTAGTCATTTGAAATGGAATTATCTGTGTGAAACAATGAAATGAAAGCAAAAACTGGTTGGGGCAAGAGATAAGATGCAAATATCTACATATATTTGCTTATATCCATTACTTATATGCATGTATGTTCGAGGGCGATATTAGAGAAACATGTACTTTTTGATTTAATATTTGACAACATATATATATGCGTATATATATATATATATTTTTTATTCGTTGTTTCTTTTGCTAAATATCTGTGCATGTTGTTGAAAATTGGTTGTTTTTTTCAGCTTTTATTTATTCGTTTTGCTAAATTGTTTTGGTATATTGCTTAGTTTCCTTCAATTTGTGAAATTTTCCAGCTATTTTTGTAATCGGTTTTGTGAATGCCCGGTGTGGCAGATCTTTATCTAATAACGAGTTGAGTGGCAGCGTTCCATTTTCCAACGGTGGACTGGAATACCTCGAATACTTGTAAGACATGTGACACGTTGCATTATGGATTAACAATGTGTTCTAAACCGAAATTGTTGGCTGCAGAGCTACTTTACTGCATTGAAGGTTGTCAACAACAAAGTTTTATTTCTTATTCATTTTTTTATTTGAAAAAACATAGTCATACAGTTAAATTACTTGATGATTGAACAAGGGATGGAGGTTCAGCTGGGTTGGAGAGGAGGTGGGGTGAGCGATCGTTTTCTAAAATATATATGGATTGGAATACGCGCATGCTACGATTGTAGATTTTTTTTTCTACATTTTAGAGGGTTTTTTATTTGGTTTGCTGATTATTGCTTTTATGTAGCGGATTAAGAAAAGGAGAGGTAGAAGGAGAGGGAGCATGAATAATGATAATACAACAATGATTGGTTAAAATCTTAATGACAAGAAAAATAAATACTAATAATTACATGAAATATCAATAACACAGTGAAAAACTATAGTGACATTTTACATAGAAATAAACATTAAACTGATTATTATCTATTGATAATAATCATTAATATATGTTATCATAATAGTGACAATAAGAGCATATATCAAAAACAATGTACAAGGATAGTAATTTGTAATTGATAAGATTAGAGAACATTTGAGAATAAAAAAGTTGATTAACAATAAATAATATTTTTAAGTAACAATTGTCTTTAACCTTAAATTCATAATTAAAATACCTCTTTTCTAAATATATTAAATAAAACAAACGTGGAATAAGTCTATATTTTTAATGAAAAAAAGGAATAAAAACCATTTTTTTTTACTTTTTACCATGACATTTAAGGTTTCATTTTCTTTAAGTATTTTCTTGTATTAAAGCATTGTATTTATTTCTCTTTTATATTTAAGAGATTCTTCAAAATTTTAGTGAGTTCATAGAGGAAGGAAATGGGAAGTGAGGACAAGTGGGGCTTGGAGAGTGGAAGGGAGTGGGGGAAGGAAATTATTATTGGAAGGGATGTGGAATAAAATCCTTCTATCTAACAAATGTGTATTTTTCTTTCAATATTTTGATAAGATTTTTTTTATCGACTTGCAATTTTTCTTTAAATGCAAGGGAAAGAGGGGGGCGAAGTGAGTGACAAAAGCCAAGTGGTGTATGAGCATTATAATTTGCAAAAGATTGTTTTACCTACAAATTTTAGCAGTAATTTTTTTGTGGTTTTGCCAATTTTTTTACATTTAGTCACTTGAAGTGAAAGAATTTGTAGTTATCATTTTTCTTGTTTGCTTTTTTTTAGTCATTTGACAACGGTGATTTGTGTAAAACACGAGAGCGAAAACTAAAAAAAAGGATGCGAGAGATAATATATTAATGTACATATATATACATGTATTCATTATTCATATGCATCTGTGTGTGAAGGAAATGTTAGAACATGTACTGTTAAATTTCAGATTTTACATGATATATAAAATTGTTTTTATTTCAACGTTTTCTTCTTTTAAAATGTATGTATTTATGTTCTTGAAAATTGGTAATGATTTCAAGTTTTTTTTTATTTTGTTCGAGTGACAGATTTGGGGGTAGGAGACAATGGGGCTGGCAGAAAAGAGGGAAAATAAAAGGTGCATGTAAAGACATGAGACTCTTCCTGGGATATTGTAAATCGATATTGTTTTTAGTCCCTCAGTATTTATTTTTTTCTGTGTTTTTAATGATTGGTCTTCTGGCTGCCCGCTGTCACAGAAACCTTAGCCACAACAACTTAAGTGGAACCATTCCATTGGATATTTACCCATGGCAACCAAATTGGCTCCGAGAGATGTAAGACTGGAGACACTATGGTCGTGTAACGTATCAAAAAGGTGTTGTAGATGAAAATGTTTTGTTGCAAATAATGGTTCAATGGATGAAAGGTTGTCAAAAGCAAAGTTTTTTTATTTGGTTTTCACTTTTTATTTTCCAGAAATTTGGTAATAAAACTTCAAGTGACTTGATGGAGGTAAATACAAAAATGTATATTGGTAGCAATTAAAAAATTATATTAACAAATAACACTTAATACTAAATAAAATATTAAATAGTAAATAATGAGTTAAATGACACCTACTATAATTAAAACTATTAATAAAAACTATTTAATTCTAAAAATTATTGCAAACATTTAGTTGTTTTTTAGTTTTTTATTTATGTAAAGCTTTGGAATATTTTTTTTGTTTATAGTTGCAAAAATTTAGTTATGGAAATTAAAGTAGACTCACAAAGAAAGGATGGTGAGAGGGGAGGACAAATGATAGAGGGCAAAAAAGTCCAAAATGACAAAAAACAAAGAGAAAAAACAAAAAAAAAGAAATGGCCAATAAAAGAAAAAAGTGGCAGGTATAAGAGGCAAATAAGGAACAAATTTAGAAGTTTGCTGTAATTTTTTTGTCAAAATTGACGTTGGTTTGTACATTTTAGACAAAATATTTTACAGTGAAAAAAGAATAGGAGAAGAAACGAGAAGCTGTGTACACGGGTTCGAGACAGAGCCATCAGATAAAAGTAAACTAGGTAAAAGCAATCAATAAAGAAAAAAAAAATCTATTTCTCGCGGGAAATCTTTCTACGATACAAAAAGTATGTACAAAAAATTCCAAAACGCTAAACGCATAACTAGAGTTAAGACTTAGCAAATAAAACTAGAAATCAATAAATGTCAATTTAGACATAGGTTTCAATAGGAATTCCAATAAGGGAAAAGGGGTTTTAGGTTTCAATAGGAATTCCAATAAGGGAAAAGGGGTTTGGGAAGGAGGGGAGAGGGGGATGGTGGAGGGATTCTCATTGAAAATGATTAATATTGAAAACCTTGCAGTAAACAAATATGTACCTTCTTTTCTATATTTTTATCGGTATTCAATACTCTTGTTTATGCAATGAAAACAGGGAAGCAAAACAGTGTGATAAAAGCCGTAGGGTGTGGAAATATTGCAATTTGCTGTTGTTTTCTTTTCCTCATAGTTTTTTGTTATTTATGTTTTGTTTTACTCATTTGACATAAAAACAGAGGTCTTGAAAGGCCGATACAAGGAAAAAGAAAAACGTAGGAGAGGTTGAAAAATAGGGAGAAAGCCAAAAAAACAAAGTATAAGTAAAAAAGAGAAAATCAAGGGAACAAAAAGGAAAAGGTTTGTCGCTTGAGCTTTTGTCTACATTTCCAGTTAGGATAAAGAGTCTTTTAAAAAATTATATACTCAATTGGAGAATCGAGAAACTGGTTCAAACTAATTGTAGGTGTAAACAACCTAGGCAGAGTTAATAACAGTAAATGTATATATACATATGTATATTTGTTGTTTTTGAGAGGAGTCATTTACACTACCAAAGGTTTGAACAAAACACTAAGAAAGTGCACAATGCTAGATAAAGTTCTAGACTTACAATTTAGCGTGTCAAGATAGCCATTAATTTAAATTGCCTATCTTTTTTCTGCTGTAATTTTTCATATTTAGTCACTTGAAATGAAAGAATTTGTGGTAATTATTTTTCTTGTTGTTTTTTTTGTTTTAGTCATTTGACAATTGATGATTTGTGTAAAACGCGAGAACGAAAACTAAAAAAAAGAGATAAAATATTATTATACATATATATTTATACATGTGTTCATTATTCATGTGCATCTGTGTGTGAGTGAGATATTAAATTATCATGTACTGTTTGATTTCAGATTTGACATGATATAAAGATTGTTTTTATTTCAACATTTTCTTCTTTTAACATATATGCATGTTCTTGAAAACTGGTTATGCCGATTTCAAGTTTTTTTTGTTTTGTACAAGCGAGTGACAGATTTGGGGGTAGGAGAAAAAGGGGTTGGCTGATAAGCGGAAAGAAAAAGGTGCATGTAAAGACATGCGACTCTACCTGGGAAATTGTAAATCGATATTGCTTTAAGTCCCTCAATATTTGTATTTTTTTGTTTTTTTTTATGATTGGTCTTCTGGCTGCCCGGTGTCACAGATATCTACAGACCAACCGCTTGAGTGGAAGCATTCCGTGGTCTATTGGTCAAATGTTCTCCCTCCAATGGATGTAAGCCTGGAGACACCATGGTATCAAAAGTGTGTTGTCGATGAAAATGGTTTGTTGCAAATAATGGTTCACCGCATGAAAGTTTTTCAAAAGCAAAGATTTTTTTTATATTTTTCAATTTTTATTTGCAAAAAAAATTGGTTATAAAAGTTTAAGTGACTTGATGGTAAACAAGTAAATACAAAAATGTATATTGGTAGTATTAAAAAATAATATAAAAAAAAGCTAAAAAAGCTTAATACTAAATCAAATATTAAATAGGAAATAATGAGTTAAACAACACCGTCTATAATTAAAACTATTAATACAAAATTATTAAATATTGAAAGTTATGGTAAATAAATTTTTTTTTTGAAGTTTTTTATTTTTGTTTAGCTTTGCTTTTTTTTGTTTTTAGTTGAGAAAATATAGTTATGGAAATTGAAGTAGATTCATAAAGAAATGACGGTGGGAAGGCAGGACTAATGATGAAAAAGGCAGAAAAATCCAAAATGACGAAAAACAAAGTGTAGAGGAAAGGCCAAAAAAAAAAAAGCCAAGAAAGGAAAAAAAAGAAAGGAAAAAGAGAAAAAAAAAGAACAAAGCTAGAAGTTTGCTGTCTAAACTGACATTCGTACATTTTAGATAAAATATTTTACAGTGAAAAACCAATAGGAAAAGAAACGAGAAGCCGTGTACACGGTTTTGAGATAGAGCCATTCGGTTGAAGTAAAATAGGTGTAGGGAATCAATAAAAGAAAACATTGTTCTAGTTCTCCAGCGAAATCGTTCTACGATACAAAAGTTATTTACACAAAAGTCCAAAACGCTAAAAACATAACTAGAATTAGGATTTAGCAAATGAAACTAAATAGCAATAAAAAGTAAATTTAGACATAGGCTTCTATAGGAATTCCAATAAAGGCAAAGGGGTTTGGGGAGGAGGGGAGAGGGGGATGGGGAAGGAATTCTGATTGAAAAAGATTAATATTGAAAACCTTGTACTAAACAAATATGTGCATTCCCTTCTATATTTTTATCAAGTTTCAATTCTTTTTTTCATGTAATGAAATCAGGGAAGAAAAACAGTG
>JBBHKE010001244.1:96457-117617 GCA_037447655.1 Zygnema cylindricum
CTCTAAAACTTGCTCTCCTCGCTCACCTCCTTTAAAATCCCCTCCTAGTCTCCCCCCTCCACCCTCACCTCGTTCAAAATCTCCCCCTCCTCGTCGCACCCCTCCTCGCTCACCTCCTTCAAAATCCCGCCCTCCTCTTCGCCCCACTCCCTCACCTCCCTCAAAATAACTGTCGCCTTTTGTCGCCGTTCCCTATTGAGGAAGTAAGATATTGAACGTGAAAGAAATTGAAATTATCGTTGCTGTGACAAATATCCGTTGGAGAACACAAATGGAGGTGATGATAGTTTAAGCATAAATATAAGTATAAGAATTTTGGAACACCGATTATGTGGAAGATAAATTAGCCAGTTGTAGGTATGGCTTTTAAATCAAAAGGTTAGTCATAACTTGATTGCTAATACTGCTTCAGGTTAGTCAAGTATCCGTGTTCGACAATTCCTTTTGTTGTGTGTGAAAGTTTTGCTTTCTCTTGTGTTGTTTTTTTATCGTATATACACCAATTGCGATAGTATTTTGCATTAAAACTGATCTAGTAGTGTTTATGACCAATACCTTAAAAAGGATATATTCTCCGATTTACATAACTTCAAATGGACCAAGGCTTAACTTGAAGGATGTTTGTAATGGCATGGATTAAACGTTTTTTGTCTTCATTTGATTAGACCTTGCATTTTATTATAATGCGTTATACATATGCCTTAAAGCAATGATGATGATCAAACATCAAAGTCCTTAAATACAATGGTCAAAATTGCACTATTTGGCCTTTAATTATGCATATTTTTTGGTTAAATATCACATTCTGATAATTCATAACAAGCTATCGCAAAAATTCCTTGTTTAATACTGTCGCGGAAATTTCTTGATTAATACTGTCGTCGAAATAGTAAAATGAGGCATTGGGATATGGTCCGGAGAAAAAAAATAAAGCGTTCGATATTTTGTTGTTATTGGACACTGCACGAGTTTTGAAGGATATAATTTGGGCGTGAAGGATTTTTCAGGGATTTTCTTTCTACAACTTATTTCAGGCTTTTTTTTGGGGTTATCTATGGCTTTTAAGGGTTGTTTAAGGTTTGTCATAATTTTTTTTCAGCCAATTTCACTTTGTTGGTGGATTTATAGTTTTTCAGGGTTTTAAGTAAAGAGGGTTATCTCAAGGTCTTATGGTTTTTGAAGGATTTTTAGGGTTTTACTTTTTGGAATTTTCACCTTTATTACGGAAATAGGCGAACCAACTGCGATTGGTCTCCTCTTCTAGAATATTTAGTGCATTTGTATTTTTATTTAATTTCATATATTAAATGATAATTTATTTCTTTATTATTTATATTTTTCTAGCTTCCAATCAGATCGGTAAGTAGTTAGACTAAAATCTTGACTGCAAAAAACCTTTAAGTGGGAAACATCCGGTTTTCGCCAGTCCATCTCTTATAGGGTGTTTTCCCTTTACTTGCCAAGGTAAGAACTATATTTTTGAGGTAATTTGCACAGTTCATAGCCTCAGCCAATAATTTCTTTCCTATCTTCTTATTAGACAACATACTCCTAGAAGTGTCTCTTAAAGTTTTGTTCAACCTCTTGGCTACATTTTGTTCTGGGTTTTCTAGAATTGTTTTCTGATGTTGGACGTCATCTCTCAAGAAATCCTCAATTTGGTTGGAGGTATACTCTCCACCATTATCACTCCTAACTCTCTTGATTGGGAATGCATGGAGTTTCTCACTCCATGCCTTACACACCTCTAAATGTTATGGCGCTTAAGACTTAGACTTAAGAAAGTATATTCTTGAATATCGTGACCAGTCATCAGTGATGGTCAACATATATCGTTTACCTGCAAATGAAAGGATCTTTTCTGGTCCTACGATATTATTATGAACTAAGTCCATAACCTTTTCTCTATTATAAGTGGTTCTTTTTGGGAAATGTAGTTTTTGTGTTTTACCTTGAGCACACCCATTGCAGTCATTTAAAGTTTTATTCTCTCCAAACTGAATTCCCTCCACTATTCCCAATTTTTTCATTTCCTTTAGCTTATCTAAGTGCACGTGTCCCAACCTCTTGTGCCATAGCATTATATCATGAACACCAACATTATAAAGGTTCTTCTTTTCATTGCTCAAAGTCAGCCTAAACATTCCTTAGCTACCCATTTCAGCTATGAAGTAAACTTTCTTCTCAAAAGCTATGAAGTAAACTTTCTTCTCAAAGCTAGCAGTAAAATCCCCTTTCTCCTGGTAGTCTCAAAACCCTTAAAATCTAACATAGGGTTTTTAGGGTTTTTTAGGGATTTATAGGGTTTATTTTGTTTTCACTTTTTATTTTCCAGAAATTTGGTTATAAAACTTCAAGTAACTTAATGGAGGTAAATACAAAAATGTATATTGGTAGCAATTAAAAAATTATATTAACAAATAAAACATAATACTAAATAAAATATTAAATAGTAAATAATGAGTTAAATAACACCGTCTATAATTAAAACAATTAATAAAAATTATTTAATGCTAAAATTTATCGCAAACATTTAGTTGTTTTTTAGTTTTTTATTTATGTAAAGCTTTGGTATATTTTTTTTGTTTATAGTTGCGAAAATTTAGTTATGGGAATTAAAGTAGACTCACAGGACGGTGAGGGGGGAGGACTAATGATAAAGAGGACAAAAAAGTCCGAAATGACAAACATCAAAGAGGAAAGGCCAGAAAAAAGAAATGGCCAAGAAAATAAAAAAATTACAGGTATAAGAGGCAAATATGGAACAAATTTAGAAGTTTGCTTTTTTTTTTTGTCAAAATTGACGTTGGTTTGTACATTTTAGACAAAATATTTTACAGTGAAAAACGAATAGGAGAAGAAACGAGAAGTTGTGTACACGGGTTCGAGACAGAGCCATCAGATAAAAGTAAACCAGGTATAAGCAATCAATAAAGAAAAGATTTTTCTAGTTCTCGCGGGAAATCTTTCTACGATACAAAAAGTATGTACAAAAAATTCCAAAACGCTAAACGCATAACTAGAATTAAGACTTAGCAAATAAAACTAGAAATCAATAAATGTCAATTTAGACATAGGTTTCAATAAGAATTCCAATAAGGGAAAAGGGGTTTGGGGAGGAGGGGAGAGGGGGATGGTGGAGGGATTCTGATTGAAAATGATTAATATTGAAAACCTTGCAGTAAACAAATATGTACCTTCCTTTCTATATTTTTATCGGTTTTCAATACTCTTGTTTATGCAATGAAAACAGGGAAGCAAAAAAGTGTGATAAAAGCCGTAGGGTGTGGGAATATTGCAATTTGCAGTTGTTTTTTTTGCCTCGTAGTTTTTTTGTTGTTTATGTTTTGTTTTACTCATTCGACATAAAAAGAGATGTCTTGAAAGGCCGATACAAGGAAAAAGAAAAACGTAGGAGAGGTTGAAAAATAGGGAGAAAGCCAAAAAAACAAAGTATAAGTAAAAAAGAGAAAATCAAGGGAACCAAAAAGAAAAGCTTTGTCGCTTGAGCTATTGTCTACATTTCCAGTTAGGATAAAGAGTCTTTTAAAAAGATATATACTCAACTGGAGAATCGAGAAGCTGGTAAGACTGTTCAAACTAATTGTAGGTGTAACCAACCTAGGCAGAGTTAATAACAGTAAATATATATATACATATGTATATTAAAATATATATGTGTATTTGTTGTTTTTGAGAGGAGTCATTTACACTACCAAAGGTATGAACAAAACACTTAGAAAGTGTACAATGCTAGATAAAGTTATAGACTTACAATTTAGCGTGTCAAGATAGCCATTAATTCAAACATAAGCGTGAACTACAGTTTCAAAAAGCCGCCCTGAGTGAAGCATGGCTAGTCACAAAGACCGACGTTAGAAGTATGTTTTTAAAAAAATGGTCGAGGGATAGGCTTCGTGAAAAAACTGGCATGTTGGGAATCCGTGGCACAACGAGAGAAAAAACCAATGTGGTATATAGTTTTGTCATGAGAGAAATGGAATTGAATATCCGGTGGATATGTTGAACTAGATTTTCCATGAGAGCTAAGGCACCTTGAGAAAAAGAAAAATTATAAGTAAGAGAAGATAGAGGAAAAGAGAGATTGGTGAGAAGTCGACGGCACCCAATGGCTTTTCTTTTGGCAACAGGTGCCGGCCATATACTTTACTTCGACGGAGGAGAGAGCTACCGTCTCTTTAATTTTTGGAACATCATGAGACATGCCCTCTACCAAGATAGAAACACACTCGAAATAAACCAATGCTAATCTCCGCTTCGCAAAAACTGAAAGTTGAGGAGTTTACGATGGATAATGTAGAAGAAGAAGAGCTTGTTTGAGGACGAAGAGAAAGGTGAGATGAAGCTGCTTAGTTTCGATATGCGTTTGGTAGTTTGAAGGTGACTGGAAAAAGCACAATGGGAAAACTGAGAAAAGATATACATGACAATATTAATCTTTGGCCTCGTTTTTGTTATGAGCAAAGAGCCTTAAGTTTTGTGCCACGCGAAAGGTGCGTCTTTGAGGCGTGCCTTTGTGCACTTGGCGCACAAAGGATTCTTTACTAATCATTCTTTAGCCAAAAGTTGGCTCCATATAAATGTCTTCGTTAAGACTACCATGGAGAAAAGCTATTTTGACGTCAATCTCTTGTTAATCAAAAACATCAATAGACAAAATTGACAAAATGGAACGAATAAAATTCAAATCTGGCATTCGATTTTTAGATTGAAGACCCGTTTCAAGCAAATGGCGCAAGAATGTGGTTGTATAACATAAAGCATCTTGGCTTTATTGGCCATAAATAACATCAAAAATACGAAAGAGTTTCAAAAGGCATGAAAAAATATAACAAATTTTTGGTCATAAGCGGAAATAGACATAGAGAGGGGGAGAAGAAAATAGACAAACAATAACAAAATGGGTGTGGAAGTAACAATGGAGGGAATGAGTGTTGTACATGGGGGGGGAGAGGGAGAGAAAGAGAAAGAGAAAGAGAGAGAGAGAGAAAAATAGGGGGAGGGAGGGAGGGAGGGAGGAAGAGAGAAGAGGGCGAGAGGAAAAGAGAGAAAGAGGGAGAGGGAGAGGACGTGGGAGAAAAAGAGGGAGAGGGATAAAGAGAGGGAGAGAGAGAGGGAGAGGGATATAAAGAGGGAGAAGGGGAGGTATCACGAATAATGATAAAAAACAAAGATTGGTTAATCTTAATGACAAGAAAAATAAATACTAAATAATTGCATGAAATATCAATAACACAGTGAAAAACTACATTGACATTTTACATTGAAATAAACATTATAATGATTATTATCTATTAATAATAATCATTAATATACGCTATCATAATAGTGACAATAAGAGCATATATCAAAAACAATGTACAAGGATAGTAATTAGTAATTGATAAGATTAGAGAACATTTGAGAATAAAAAAAGTGATTAACAATAAATAATAGTTTTAATTAACACTTGTCTATAACCTTAAATTTATAATTAAAATACCTCTTTTCTAAATATTTAAATAAAACAAACGTGGAAAAAGTATATATTTTGAATGAAAAAAAGGATTAAAAACCATTTTCGTTTTACTTTTAACCTACATTTAAGTCTATATTTTCTTTAAGTATTTTCTTGTATTAAAGCATTTTATTTATTTCTCTTTTATATTTAAGAGATTCTTCCAAATTTTAATAGAGGAAGTAAATGGGAAGTGAGGACGAGTGGGGCTTGGAGAGTGGAAGGGCGTTGGCGAAGGAAATTATATTTGGAAGGGATGTGGAATAAAATCCTTCTATCTAACAAATGTGTATTTTTCTTTCAATATTTTGATAAGATATTTTTTATCGACTTGCAATTTTTCTTGAAATGCAAGGGAAAGAGGGGGCGAAGTGAGTGACAAAAGCCAAGTGGTGTATGAGCATTATAATTTGCAAAAGATTGTTTTACCTCCAAATTATAGGAGTAATTTTTTTGTGGTTTTGCCTTTTTTTTTGCTGTATTTTTTATATTTGATCACTTGAAATGAAAGAAATTGTGGTTATCATTTTTCTTTTAGGTTTTTTTTTTGTTTTAGTCATTTGACAATGTTGATTTGTGTAAAACACGAGAGTGAAAACTAAAAAAAAGATGATGCGAAAGATAAAGTATTAATACGCATGTATATACTGGTATTCATTATTCAACATTTATTTCAACATTTTTTTCTTTAACTATATAAATATTTATTTTCTTGAAAATTAGTTATGCTGATTTCAAGTTTTTCCTTTTTTTTTGTACAAGCGAGTGAAAAATTTGGGGGTAGGAGCAAAAAGGGTTGGCAGAAGAGGGGAAGAATTTGGTTCATGTAAAGGCATGCTACTCTACCTGGGAAATTGTAAATCGATATTGTCTTGAGTTCCCTCAATGTTTATTCTTTTCTGTTTCTTTTATGATTGGTCTTCTGGCTTCCTGATGTTACAGGTCTCTACAAAACAACCGCTTCAGTGGAAGCATTCCATCGAATATTGGTGAACTGTATACACTCGAAACTTTGTAAGACTCGAGACACTATGGTCGTGTAACCTAACAAAAGGGAGTTGTAGAGGAAAATGGTTTGTTGCAAATAACGGTTCAATGCATGAAAAGTTGTCAAAAGCAAAACTTTTTTTTTTTTTTTATTTGCAAAAAATTTGGTTATAGAACTTCAATTGACTTGATGGTAAACAAGTACAAAAATGTATATTGGTAGCAATTAAAAAATCATATTAATAAATAACACTTAATACTAAATTAAATATTAATTAGTAAATAATGAGTTAAATAACACCGTCTATAATTAAAACTATTTGTAAAAATTATTTAATGCTAAAACTTATCGCAAACATTTTTTTTTTAAGTTTTTTATTTTTGTAAAGCTTTGCTATATTTTTTTGTTTCAGTTGAGAAAATTTAGTTATGGAAATTGCATTAGACTCGTAAAGGATGGTGAGAGGGGAGGCTAATGATAAAGAGGGCAAAAATGTCCAAAATGACGAAAAAGAGAGAAAAGAGGAAAAGCCAAAAAAAAGAATTGACCAAAAAAGGTAAAAAATGACAAGTATAAGAGGCAAATATAGAACAAAATTAGAATTTTGCTATAAACTTCTTTTGTACATTTTAAACAAAATATTTTATAGTGAAAACCGAATAGGAGAAGAAACAAGAAACCGTGTTCACGGGTTCGAGACAGAGCCATCAGGTAAAAGTAAACTCGGTATAAACAATCAAGAAAAGAAAAGATTGTTCTAGTTCTCGTGGGATATCTTTCTACGATACAAAAAGTATGTGCACAAAATGCTAAAAACATAACTAGAATTAGGACTTAGCAAATACAACTAAAAGTCAATAAAAATCAATATAGACACAGGCTTCTATAAGAATTCCAATAAGGGCAACGGGGTTTTGGTAGGACGGGAGAAGGGGACGAGGGAGGGATTCTGATTGACAATGATTTATATTGAAAACCTTGCACTAAACAAATATGCACCTTCCCATCTATATTTTTATCGGGTTTCAATGCTATTGTGTATGCAATGAAAACAAAGAAACAAAAAAAGCGTGATAAATCCGGTAGGGTATACAAATATTGCAATTCGATTTTTTTTTTTGTAATAGAGAATCAAGAAGGTGCAAAGACTATTCTAGGTAAAAACTAATTCTATGCGTAACTAACGTAGGTAGAGTTAATTACGGTATATATGAATATATATGTATATTTGTTGTTTTTAAGAGGAATCTTTTACACAACCAAAGATATGCACCATACACTAAAATAGTACACAATGCTAGATAAACTTCTAGGCTTACAATTTAGTGTTTAAAAATAGCCATTAATGTAGGAATTAGTGATTTCCGTTTGGTATTTCCTAGGTGTAGTTAGCAAAATAAAAGGGTCAGAAAAAAAAGCTAAGGTACGAAAAAAAAACGGTGTATCATAGGTGGAGAGACGTCTACTAAGGATTTTGTCGACCACAAGAGGTACAAGATTTACACTGCACCTATACCTTCTTTTACGATATAGTCATTTAATTGGTGCCGTACTACAGTAGATTGGGGTTTAGAGAGTGCTATAGGACTTAGAATTTTCACCCGTATCTAAGAGAGCACTTGTATAAAAAGCTAAACTTTGGCAGCACATAACTTAATGTCCACGAGGACAATTCCAATGTTTTTTTTTGCTATTGACTCAAAAGAGTCAAAACTATACAAAGGTGTATCTGGTCAAAGTTGCTGACTTCTTAGGAGGCAAGGGTGATCTGTGAAAGTCTGGGCACTGATAAATATCCTAGAGTGCTTAACTAGTCTGCTAAATCTGTGTGAGAAAAGAACATACAGAATTACAAGTTGTGGGCCCACCTTCTAGGTGCCCATTTTTTATGGATCAGGGTTCATCTACCAAGAAAACGTGATAAGAAAGGCATTGTGTGAGAAACGACTTTGGGGAATCGTGAGTGGTCGTGTTCGTCGACCAAGGCCAAAGCTAGTTATGCCACTAAGGTTTGGTGGAGCTAGGTTCTCAGGTGGATCCGAACAAGAAGGAGAGGAGAAAGAGTATGATGGGGAAAGCATCATCGTACAAAATAGAGCTGAAAAAGCCAAGGGAAAAGAAAAGGTCCCTGTCCAAGCAATTGGATCAGCAGTGGGTGCACTTACTCATAAGACCGAAAAGAGTAGTGCTGACTACTGGGATTACAACAACATGGTTGCCGTCAATCTCATTCTTCAAAATATAATTCAAGCTATTGCCACTCCACATCTCGATGTGGTAAAAGCGGCAGATCTATGGGATACCCTTGTAAGATTGTACAGGAGTGGGACAATCCAACAGCAAAGATTGTCATGTCAAAAGATACAGGCATATAAATGCAAAAAGGGAGGAATGCTCGATTTTTGTAATGAACTTACTAGTGTATTCTAGAGTTGGTGTGTTGGGAATGTGGTCACTAAGAAGGAAATGGTTCACACTCTCCTAATCAAGCTTCAAGAGGAGTATGAAAGTATTATAACTCGAGTGGAGGAAATGGCAGATCATCGGTGGATATGGAATACTGTTGTGTGGATGATATCGATCCGAGAAAACACCATCGAGTTTCGGGGAGAAAAAAAGAGCGGTCAAGCATTGGGTGCAGGTTCAGATTGGAAGAGGAGAGACTTCAAGAAGCTTTATGGCAGCTTCGACGGAGGAAAAGAGACTCAATCGGATTCACCTGCATCCATGGACGCAAAGAAGGTTTGTTTATTTTTTCATGAACCAAGACACTTCTTAAGGGAGTGCAGAAAACTTACGGAATGGAGGATCAAGGATGGTCAGATCTGTAGATTAAGGGAAATCAAGAAAAAGGCCTTGGTGGCCACACAAATCCACAGTGGAAAGGAGGAATCAAACGAGGTGGACGGAGATCTTTTTCTGAATGAAAAGTTTGAATTGAATGAAGAAAGGGAGATTCCTTGAAAGCAAAAGTGTGCCTTTGGAGGAATGAAAAAGCACCCCGAGGAAGGTTGGATAATAAACTCACTATGCATATGTGTAAAGACAGGAAGTGGTTCATCAAGATGAGACAGATCCCTCTAGTTGAGATACAACATGGGGATGGAAGAGTAGTTACCACAACATCAGTAGGGGTAGTAGATCTGAATGTCTTAGTCAATATTTCCAATCAATGGGGATACGTCTATCTTCACATTTTTAGAAGTTTTGTTCATTTCTAAACTCGACAAAAATTTCATTTCTACATTTGTGCAAAAAGATAAAGGGTTTCACACTAGCACTAAAAAGAGAGTTTTTTGAGCCAGTCATGAGGGTGAAGCATATTTTATAGCTAATAAAAGGAGTCAAGGAAAGTTTCATCTTAACGGTTTCATCTTAACCCGAGTACTGAAAAAATATGTGTTTACTACTCTGGTGTAAGAGACATTATGATGTGGCATAAGAGATTGGGACATGTACATGAAGACAGACTGAGAGAAATGAAATCTAAAAAGATAGTTGAGGGTCTAAATTTTGAGGATTCTGAGAAATGAATGATTGTAGTGGTTGTGCACAAGGGAATCTTCATAAACTTGCATTTCCAAAGGTTGCTACGTTTAGCGGAGAGAGAGTATTAGATTTGGTTCATACAGATATCTAGGGTCCACCAAGAGTTCGTTCATTTGGAGGTACATGCTCATAATCACAGATGATTGGTGTAAATTCTTTAAGGTTTACTTTCTCAAATCTAAGTCAGAGGTTGGATCATACTTCTAATAAGATAAAATATTGTGAGAAACTTTATGGAGTCTCTATAAAAAGGATCAGAAGTGATAAAGGAGGGAATTACACATTCAATGAATTTGAAGAATTTTTAAAAAGTGGAGTAATACAACATCAAAAGACTCTCAAATAACCCAAATGGGGTAGCTGAAATATTAAACAAAACTTTGGAGGATATTATCAAAAGTATGTTGACTGAATAGAAGATATGAAAACAATTTCGGGTAGAGGCTATGAACTTTGCTAACAATCTGAAAAACATAACTCTTACCTCTGCTATGAAGGATATAACACCTCTAACACCTTTGACACCTTCTGAAAAGTGGTCAGGTATAAAACCACATTTGTCAAACTTGAAAGTATTCCAAAGTCATGTTTATACACTGAACACAAACAAATCGGACTAGAATCTAGATGCAGAGGGAAAGCCAAGATATCTTTTAGGATATGGAGAAGAAGTTAGAGGATAGAGACTCTATAATATTGATAAGAAAGATATTATTATGGTTAAACACCTAATGGTCATGGATGAGGGAAAGTTAGTTGACCCTTTTAAATATACCAAAACTGTGAGGGTCAAAATTGAGTTAGAAAGAGTATGTGAGGGTAAAACTTGAGTCAAAAAAAGGTGATGAGTCTGAGTTCAATGTCACAAGCGAAAGTCAACATACTGAATTTTTGATAAAAAAAACTGAGACTGAAAACCAAATTTCTTCACAAACGAAAGATCTCTCGGATCTTATCCAAGACGAAGACATTAAAGTGGATGATTAGTTAGAGGATAGGGGAGAAGTTGAAATCATCAGGCAAAATCCACATAACTCATCTATCTCAGGTGGAGGTTTTGAAAGAGGAAGGAGAAGCAACAAAATACTGTAAGAAATTGAAAGAGGAAAGAGAAACAACAAAAGAAAGCAAGAAAAATAGCCGAATAGAAACAACAAAAGAAAGCAAGAAAAATAGCCGAATAGTAGATAACTAAACTGCCTCACTGAAGTGAACCTCAATCCCATGGTGAGGCAATGAACAGTTGTGAAAAGAATCGATGGAAAACAACCATCAATGAGGAGATGGCCTCAATAATGGCACCATACACGTGGGAGCTGGTGGACTGTCCACTTGACAGAAAGCCTATAAGGTGTAAATGGGTGTTCAAATGTAAGTTGAACCGAGATAACACCATTGAGCACTATAAGGCCAAGTTAGTGGCCAAAGAGTTTACACACAAAGAGGGAATTGACTATGACGAGACATTTTCTCCAATCGGCAGATTTCCCAATGTCCGTATTCTCTTATGTTTGGTAGCAACAGAAAACATGGAGGTGCACCAAATAGACATCAAGAGAACCTTTTTATGTAGAGAGTTGGAGGAATAGATCTTCATGAGGCATCCTGAGGGATTTGTGGAACAAGGAGAGGAGAGGAATATATATCGATTGATAAAAACCTAGAATGGGCTGAAACAAGCCCCCTGGCAATGGAATAAGAAACTTGAAGAGTTCCTTACCAGTCAAGGGTATATTTGATGAGCTCAGATCATTCATTTCATCTGTTGGATGATAAGGAAGGCATCATTTTATTGCTGTTTATGTGGATGATTTGCAGGTTTAAGCAAATGAAAGATGAAAGTAACAAACTAAAAGAGAATCTAAAGAGAAGACTTAAAATGAAAGATATGAGGGAGGCAAAATACATTATAGGAATACAGGTAGATAAAGAAAAAAAAAAAAAAATAATCAGATTTACTCAAAAAAGGGCTATTCGGAACATATTTGAAAAGTTCCAAATGGACAAAGCTAACAGCTATAAAACTTCCATGGACTTAAAGTAAGGAAGTGAGGGGAATTTGGAAGAGGGATTTATTACTCTAGATGATGAGATAGGATCTGAAGAGCAAAAGTTCATAGAGACCATCCCTTATACATAGGTGCTCGGCAATCTAATTTACTTTATGAATTGCACAAGGCTTGACTTAGCTGCAGCAATGGGAGTGTTGGGTAAAAGCTTAAATGCTCCCATGAAAAAAGATAGGGAGGCAGCTAAAAGAGTCCTTAGATATCTAGTGGGAACTAGGGACCTATGGTTACATCTGGGAGGGGATAATACTAATATCACCACTTGGAGTGATGCTAGCTATGTTGGTGCTCCTATGAGGTTTTCTTTTGGGTATGTCTTATATGTTGGGGATAAGGCTTGTTGTTGGAGCAGCAAGGAGCAAAAAGTAATTGCACAGTCCACTATAGAGGTTGAGTATATGGCTTCTTGCTCTGCTATAAAAGAAATGATGTGGGTTAAGTCATGATGTGGGTTAAGTCATTGCTTAGTGAATCAGGTCATCTCAAAAGTTGTGTATAAAAAATATTTTGTGATTATGAGGCAGCCATTGCTATTGCTGCCAATCCCAAACACCACTTCAAAGCACAACACATAATTAATAGACTAAGCTTTGTTAGACAAAAGGTATAAAATAAAATAATTAGCTTAGAATACAAACCAGATAGTGAGATGGTAGTAGATATGATGACCAAACATGTACCTTCTCCCAAATTAAAATTTTGCAAGAAAAAGTATGGTCACAAATTAAAAGTGACTAGGAAATAAATTGACTGTAAAAATTAGTGATTCCTGTTTGGTATTTCCTAGGTCTAGTTAGCAAAATAAAAAGGTCAAAAGAAAGCTAAGGCAGTCTGACTCCGCCTTCTCTCTCTCATGTCCCCACACTTGCCGAAGTCATTGAAGACCAGAGAATGAGAGGTAGATCCATGGCTGCCTGGTAGGTAAGAAGGCAAGAATGACATAAGGCAAGAATGACATAAGTCACTCTTACCAAAATAGTGAGTCCAGTAGGACTCGAACCTTTGACGGACAAGGCGAGGCGTAGCCGTAAGCCTTAACCGGCTTGTCGTAACAGAATCGTTGCATATACATAGGTGTGAAATAGTGTCAGGCAAAGATTGCGAATCTAATTCATTTAACGGAAAAACTGACTAAATAGCATAAAACCAATTTAGGTAAAATGTACAATATACAGTACGCACGAAATGAAACATATATGATGTTTCATTTCAGTAGACGCGATGAAAGCCGGCTACGAATCCGACGACTTGCAAACATGTTGAGGATGCGGAATGGCAAATTTGTCGTTTGTGGCCTAAAGGGCGCCGAGACACGTGGCGGGGTATTATTGGACAGCAGACATTGCTTGGAAGAAATGGTGTATTAAAGGCGAACAAACGTCCACTAAAGAGCATGTCGAACAAACGTCCACTAAAAAGCATGTCATACCGTACAAAATGTACACCGCACCTGTACCTTCTTGTGTACCTTTTTGTATGATGCAGTCATCTAATTGGTGCTGTACTAGGGGTTGACAGAGGGCTGTAAGACATAGAATTTACATAGGGTAACTGCCTCTCTAACAAAGAGGGCTGTAAGACATAGAATTTACATAGGGTAACTGCCTCTCTAACAAAGAGCATCTTTATAAAATGCCAAACTTTGGCAACACATAACTTAATGTCAAGGGAGACAATTCCAATGATTTTTTTTGCTACTGACTCGGGTGAGTCAAAACTATACAAAGGTGTATCTGGTCAGAGTTTTTGACTGCTTGGGAGGCAAGGGTGATGTGTGAAAGTGGGCATTGATAAATATCCTAGAGTGCTTGACTAGTCTGCTAAATTCTGAGTGAGAATGGAACATACAGAATTACAATTTATTCAAACATAAGCTTCAACAACAGTTTCTAAGAGCCCCCCTAATTGAATCATGGCTAGTCACAAAGACCGACGTTAGATGTTTATTTTTAAAAATGGTCAAGGGATAGGCTTGGTGAAAAAACTGGCATGCTGGGAATCCGTGGAACAATGAGCGAAACAATCGATGTGGTGTATAATTTTGTTACGAGAGGTATAGAATTGAATATCCGGTGGGTATGTTGTACTAGATTTTCCATGAGAGCTAAAGCACATTGAGATAGATTAAAATATAAGTAAGAGAAGATAGAAGAAAAGTGAGATTGGTGAGAAGTCGACGGCACCCAATGGCTTTTCTTTTGGAGGGAGGTGCCGGCCATATACTCTATTTCGATGGAGGAGAGAGCTACCGTCGCTTGATTTTTTGGAAAACCATGAGGCATGCCCTCCACCAAGATAAAAACATACACTCGAAAGAAACCAATGCTCATCTCTGCGTCCCGAAAAAAACTGAAAGTTGAATTTGCGATGGACAATGTAGGAGAAGAGTAGCTTGTTTGAGGAGGAAGAGAAAAGGTGAGATGAAGCTGCTTAGTGTCGTAATGCGTTTGGAAGCTTGAAGGTGAGTGGAAGAAGCACAATGGGAAAATTGAGAAAAGATATACATGAAAATACTAATCTTTGGCCTAATTATTTGTGTGGGATTTCAACAAAAGTCACATTAAGCGTGGTAATGACGCGATGTGATGTGGCACATAATTTTTTTTACGCTTTTAAAAATGGAAAATAGGCACAAAAATGCCATGAATGATGTGTGCGCCCTGTTTCTCGTCCTTATCAGCGAGATATTTGTTGTACTCCTCACTTTCTAAAATGCAAAAATCGAAAAACGTTGATGTTAAGCTAATACCACGCCTCAAAAGGCAATTTCTCCAAAAGCATGAAAAAAAATTAGACATAATTCTCCATGTTATCCGCCGTTATCCTTCATATTTTAAAGCGAGAGGAAATTGATTTTCGACAAAAGCTTTAAAATTTAAAACGTGGGTGAGATTTTTCGATTTATGTTTTATGTATTAAATCTAAATCGTGATTGATCATCAATAAAGGTAATAAAATATAGTGCACCAATTGTACTCCGGACACGCATAGGACCACACGCATCACTGTGGATAGGATAAACAAGAGCTTGGGAATTGGATGAGCTTGAGGGAAAAAAAATCTGAGACATCTTTCCAATAATACATCCATTGCAAAAATTAGGTTAAATTTCATTAAAATTTTCAATTCCTGTCATAAGGCCTTTACTGAGAGCATCTAGACTAGTCTTATTTAAATGGCCAAACTAAAAAGCGCAATTTTTTTTCCTCTATTTTTTTCAATTGCTTTTATGATTGGTTAATTTTCTTTATTGTTTTTATGATTGTTTTTTTGTGTCTTAGAGATCTAAGTAATAACCAGTTGAGTGGAAGCATTCCATTGTCTATCAATCAATTGGAATTCTTCGTGATGTAAGATATATTCCACAATGATTATGTTATGCATCAATAAAGTGCTTTTAATAGAAAGATTTATTTTTATGGGATTTTTGTTTTCTTTAAAAAGTATGACTATGGACATTTCAGTAACTTGGAGGTGGAAGAAGGGAGGAGGGGGGGGGACCTAGTACGGTGGAAGGTAGAGGGGGGGTTGTCTTACACAATGGACAAAAGAAAAAGGAGGGGAGGAGTTTGACCATAGCTGTGGTGTAAAGTGTTTTTTGTTTGATTTTTTTTTGTTGTTTTGTTTCTTTTTCTTGACAAGTTTTTTAACTGTTTTTGACGCATTTGTGATAATTATTGCTATCATTATTATGATTAATTTTTCATAAGTCATTTTTCCAATTAAAAAATGCATCTTAATTTTCAAAATGTTTCCGTGCAACTAATTTGTAATGTTTTAATTAGGATCATAAAAAATAAAATGAAAATTTGAAAAATAATAATAAGTTAAAAATATATATATATATATATATAGATATGTCCGAATGATAACAATAGCAGGAATGGTGATAATAATACTACTAATAGCATAAAAAAACCATGTACCGAAAGTAATAAAACATTGTTGTGAATGTTTGGTGTAATAGTAAATTATAATACTATTAGATACTTAATTATTTGGTATACAAGGTTTACTGTCTGCATTTTTTGTACGCCCTGTTGTTCGTAAGTCAAGGTTGATGCCTTCGTCAACATGTCGAATTTTCAAACGTGTTATCATGAATGTTAATGGCTTGCCTGATATTTTCTTTTACAATGTCGGACCATATTTGCAGTACAGCGGATAATAACTACTTCACCGAAGTGGCCGCCACAATTGACTGGGGCCAAGATTGTGAAATCTTAGAAAAAAATTGCCTGTTTGGCTCAAAACTCCCAATCGGGTGCCCATCCAAAAGTCAAAGAACTACAAACGAGTGTACAGCATTTTGCAATGCTACCCAGCCAGGAGGCCCTTGTGCGGGAGGTGGTATTTGCTCCAACGGCACGAACGGGCCATCATGTGCATGCGATTACGGATACAGCAATGAGGAGAGCAAGTTCATTTGCAAATGTATGTCCTCTTTTGACAAGATGCTGACTTGTAACCTTTGTACTATCCTTGTTGAACAATAAGATACAACAAATTCTTTGTATATGAACGTAATTTCTAGTCTATGAGGTTTTTTTAGTGAAAAGAAAATTCATAAGCCACGAGTTTCATCTATTTGTTGAGATATCTTTATTTACATCAATTACAAAATTTAAAAAACTCGACGACATACCTTTCATGTACAAATCAGTCACCACAATCGGCTAATATATGCTTTGGTGTGCCCATTGTATTCAAGCATTTTTAGCTCCTTTAATTTTGTGAACAAAATAATTTAAAGCTTCAAATATGTTTCAGTCTCCACTTTCAGAAAAGTACAACGGTTTATTCTCTTGATAAAACACATCAACGTGCAGTACAATTCTTGTTGGCAGAAAAATCACCCAGTCCAAAATAAAATGAAAAAGATAAATGTTACAGCATTGCGTAAGGCCCGGGCTAGATTGGCCAAAAATTTGGAACATTCAAAGTCGCACGTCTTTGTTGTTGAGGACAAGAATATTTATAAACAAAGTGAACTTGCTTAGTCTAATTTCACGGACCACATTTTGCTGTTGAACATAATTTGACAGGTGTGGAGATTGGTTCCAAAAATCGAATTTTAAGTAGTTTAGTGTAAGGGAAAAAAACACAAAACAACCTTGATTTGAGCCAAATAATTTTGGCAAATTGATATTCTTGATGTTGTTAGTGGTTGAAATATATCTCCTGGTTTTTGCAAGTTTTTGTCAGTATAACATTTAAATGGCTATAGTGGTAACAAAGGTTTATACTTCAAAGTTAGTATAGCCACTTCATTAGGGCAATTTTTGGGAAAAAATAAAAAACATGGGAAATAATTCCACTTTTTATGATTGAATGTCGGTCATTTGGGATTTTTGTTGAGAGCCAATGTCTTTTCCTAAATTAATACTAAATATTCTGACTGTTGCACTAAACCTGTACCGTATTCAACCCACATAGACTAATTGTTCACCGTATCTATCTTTATCCAATTGTGTTATTTTTTTTAGAGTACATATATACATTTTGTTTATGCAGGTTTTTTTTTCAGCTTTTTAATTCTCTTTTGTCTTTTGCATACAGAATTTCCAGTTTTGTGATCACCAGGAATCTTTTTTTCGAAATTTTGTTGTGTGACAACCAATCAAATTTTGTCAAAAAAAATCATCTTTAAATATTAGAAGAGACTTGTAAATCCACAAATTACAAGATATTTTTCTTAGAACATGCTTTGGGCAAGTTGTCGCTCTTAAATATCGTGACGGTTATGGGAGCTTAAATCATAAAAGAGCACATAAGACAGATTGTCATATACGACTGTAAGATTGAATTTGCCATAACTATTTTTGTGATCCAAAACTGTGTTTATTCATCAATTTAAAAATAAATAAAAAATCTTATTGATATTATATATAAAATCCTCAAGAAACCTAATCATGAGTAAAATTGTCGTTTATTTTATTTTTTTCCATTTCAATTTTTTGTCTTTTTCATTGTGGTTGATGAAAGTAAACTTTAAATACAGAACAGTATTATGCAATCTTCCTATATGAGTATATTATTAAATGTTGCTAAATTATTTTTTGCATGTGTAGACAATTGACAGTTCCATTTTGCTCACAATTTTTTTGTTGTCAATAGCATATTAGTAAAAGGATATGTATATGTTCATAAATGTAAACGATTAAACAATTAAAGCTATAAATTTTAACTGTCGTTACAAGTATGTTATATTTTCTTGAATTCAAACTAAGATCGTTTAGGTCACATCCTTTTGCCATCTGCTGATCCTAATTTCCCGTCATTTCAACTTTTTGTCCCCCAACCACTTCATTTTGTCCTTCCTTTTCTCAACCTCAGTCGTCTTATCTTCACGTATAATTATACGTAGTAAAATGAATAAAGTATAAAACAAAAAAATTTGACTGTCTCCGTAACACTCGTGGGACATTCAATAATGTCAATTATTTGAGAAAGGATTTTTGTTTATCTGGCAAAAAACAATCTGACTGACAATAAAACTCTCAACGATTTGTATTTGAAATCTGTTTGTTTATCGACTGAAACGACGACCTGCCGATTTATTACGCGATCTTGAAAGTCGATCTCGATTTCTGAATTTTTCTTGATTTCGAAATATTTTATCTGTCGACGCTTCGTGCCGATTTATCGATCACGATTTCAATTCCCCGATTCTCGCCGCGATTTCTCCCTGATCTTTCAACATCGAATCCTCGTGTTTTCCTCCGTGATCATCCTTTGGATCTCGAACTCCTTTCGCCATTCCATCACCACCCTCAAAATAACTGTCGCCTCTTGTCTCCGTTCCCTATTGAGGAAGTAAAATATTGAACGTGAAAGAAATTGAAATTATCGTTGCTGTGACAAATATCCGTTGGAGAACACAAATGGAGGTGATGATAGTTTAAGCATAAATACAAGTATAAGAATTTTGGTAGACCGATTATGTGGAAGATAAATTAGCCAGTTGTAGGTATGGCTTTTAAATCAAAAGGTTAGTCATAACTTGATTGCTAATACTGCTTCAGGTTTGTCAAGTATCCGTGTCCGACAATTCCTTTGGTTGTGTGTGAAACGTTTTGCTTTCTCCTTTGTGTTGTTTTCTTATCGTGTGTACACCAATTGCAATAGTATTTTGCATTAAAACTGATTTAGAAGTGTTTATGACCAATACCTTAAAAAGGATATATTCTCCGATTTACATAACTTCAAATGGACCAAGGCTTAACTTGAAGGATGTTTGTAATGGCATGGATTAAACGTTTTTTGTCTTCGTTTGATTAGACCCTGCATTTTATTATAATGCGTTATACATATGCCTTAAAGCAATGATGATGATCAAACATCAAAGTCTTTAAATACAATGGTCAAAATTGCACTATTTGGCCTTTTATTATGCACATTTTGTGGTTAAATATACCATTCTGATAATTCATAATAAGCTATCGCAAAAATTCCTTGATTAATAATGTCGCGGAAATTCCTTGATTAATACTGTTGTGGAAATAGTATAATGAGGCATTGGGATATGGTCCGGATAAAAAAAATAAAACGTTCGATATTTTGTTGTTATTGGACTCTACACAAGTGTTGAGTAATATAATGTGGGCGTGAAGGATTTTTTAGGGATTTTCTTTCTACAACTTTTTAAGGTTTTTTTTGGGTTATCCATGGCTTTTAAGGGTTGTTTAAGGTTTGTTAGAATTTTTTTTCACCCAATTTCACTTTGTTGGTGGATTTATAGTTTTTCAGGGTTTTAAGTAAAGAGGGTTATCTCAAGGTCTTCATGGTTTTAGAAGGATTTTCAGGGTTTTACTTTTTGTGATTTTCACCTTTATTACGGAAATAGGTGAACCAACTGCGATTGGTCTCCTCTTCTAGAATATTTAGTGCATTTGTATTCTTATTTAATTTCATATATTAAATGATAATTTATTTCTTTATTATTTTTATTTTTCTAGCTTCCAATCTGATCGGTAAGTAGTTAGACTAAAAACTTGACTGCCAAAAACCTTTAAGTGGGAGGCATCCGGTTTTCGGCCAGTCCATCTCTTATGGGGTGTTTTCCCTTTACTTGCCGAGGTAAGAACTATATTCTTGAGGTAATTTGCACAATTCATAGCCTCAGCCAATAATTTCTTTCCTATCTTCTTATTAGACAACATACTCCTAAAACTATCACTTAAAGTTCTTTTCAACCTCTTGGCTATACCATTTTGTCCTGGTTTTTCTAGAACTGTTTTCTGATGTTGGATTTCATCTCTCAAGAAACCCTCAAATTGGTTGGAGGTATACTCTCCACCATTATCAATCCTTACTCTCTTGATTGGGATCCCATGGAATTTCTCACTCCATGCCTTGTAAACCTCTAAATATTCTGGCGCTTCAGACTTAGACTTTAGGAAGTATATTCTTGAATATCGTGACCAGTCATTAGTGATGGTCAACATATATCGTTTACCTGCAAATGAAAGGATTTTTGATGGTCCCAAGATATCTGTATGAACTAAGTCCAAAACCTTTTCTCCCTTATAAGTGGTTATTTTTGGGAAACGTAGTTTGTGTCTCTTGCCTTGAGAACACCCACTGTAGTCATTTAAAGTTTCATTCTCTCCTAACTGAATTCCCTCCACTACTCCCAATTTTTTCATTTCCTTTAACTTATCTAAATGCACATGTCCCAGCCTCTTGTGCCATAGCATTATATCATGAACACCAACATTATAAAGGTTCTTCTTTTCATTGCTCAAAGTGAGCCTAAACATTCCTTGGCTACCCATTCTAGCTATGAAGTAAACTTTCTTCTCAAAGCTAGCAGTAGAAATTCCCTTTCTACTCGTAGTCTCAAAACCCTTATCATCTATCATAGGGTTTTTAGGGTGTTTTAGGGTTTATTTGGTTTTCAATTTTTTTTTTCCATAAATTTGGTTATAAACTTCAAGTGACTTGATGGAGGTAACTACAAAAATGTATATTGGTAGCAATTAAAAAATTATATTAACAAATAACACTTAATACTAAATAAAATATTAAATAGTA